>VZTN01030918.1:145087-200934 GCA_013400515.1 Erpornis zantholeuca
ATCAAAAATTTCTAAGAGATTGAAAACCAGCAGCCACAAGCAATTCCAAACACCTTCTTTCTTTGCCTTAAATTTTGTCTTTCAAACTCTAAAAATAAAACAACAAATAAAGGTTGTAAGCCATGCTTGGATTAGGTTTGTTCCTTGCACCCTACCCTGCATTCTCAAACTATTCTTTAAAATTATTCTTCTACCAAACTTGGTGTTCCTAAGTACTTAAATAACAACACCACTAATACAAAAATGATTACTCCAAAACTTCCTTCTGTGGGGCAAATAAAAATCTCACCAAACACTGAGCCCTGCACTAGGTAACAGGCTTTCATACTTCCATAAATAAAGGGAATTAAATTAAATTTTTTAAAAATCAATCAGCATCTGAAGAGCCTTTCAACTGCTCCACTTGAAATGTTTTGTATAAGCATAACAGCTTCTGCTCTGAATGACACAGAAATGGGGAGATGTAGTGCAAAGCAATGGGGACATGGTTTTATATCAGTGTGCTGCCACACAACTTTATTCTGTTTCTAGAATGCCTTCACAGCTGTGGGTAGAACAACTGCCTGATCAGATCCAGAGTGACAGCCCTCTTCACTCAAATTCTTCAGTGAAACAGTCACAGACCATTTCAATGTCTCCTGCTTTTTCTAATTAAAAAACAAAAAAAAAGAAAAAGAAAGAAAAAGCTGAAAAGATGTTTGCTACTGGTACCTTTAGTCTGTAGAAATTAATCCAATAAATATTTCCAGATTACACTTAATTGGTAAAATAATCTTGGATTCAATTTTGTCCTTCATCATGTGTTACACCTCTATTTTTAACACACTCAGTAAAAAAAATCTCCTTATGCCACAGAGAAGCAGAGATACCAACACCTAAAGTGAAATGGTATTAAATAGAAGGACGTGCTAAGAGAAGTGTAAACCAGCAGACTATGATAATTTTTCCAGACTTGTCACACCAATAGCTGCATTTTCTGCTTCATACGGCCCCAAACTCCAGATTTGGGAGTTTGGGGCCGTATGAACTGCACCTACATTACAGGCTCAAGGTTCTCCTCCTTCCCTTCTCTCCTCCTTTCTCTCCTTCTTTTTGGCACACACTCTTATTACAAATGTTTTTTGTAATATTGCAGACAGCTTCTAAAACGTTTTGGCTATAAACAACTCTCGATGTATCCAGGCTAGTAAATGGGTAGCTTTTACTTCAAAATGAAGTTTCCTCTGCCTAAAACATTACTACCACATGAATTCAGATACAAACATGAAAGTCACAACATCAAAGAACAGCTGAATGCATTAAAATACACAAATGTGAACTGAAGACAGGCACTTACTTCATGTTTCCATGTTTTGTCCAGTAGTGCAAAGGTAGTGAAGTCTCTTGGAGTACAGAAGTACTTGCATTCTGGGCTGGGGCCATCAGGAGAGCTTCTGATCTGCTCAATGTCTTTATCAACCAGTCCCAGAATCAAAGGATCAATCAAATACACTGGAATATTGTGACTGGATAATAATGCTAGGAACTTCTTAACCACGTGCTGTTTGACAGAGGACAGAAACACCATCTTTGCATTAAAACTCTTTGACATAAAGAAAACCCAGCCTACTGAAAGAAGGAAATCTTATCTCCCCATACATCTTCTGAGTGCACGCTTCACTTCCACAAACAGTTGTGAGACTGAGTGAGAAGGTAGGATCAAGTGCCACACAGAATTTGGATTCTGGTCTACCCAGGGTACTCAAAACTGCGTAAGGGGTTAAAAGCTGTAGCAAGAAGGTTCTGTGCCTGATGCAAGGAGCTATTAACTTGATTCAGTGGAGAACATTAATCAAGCACATTTAAACGTCCATGGCACACGGAAGACATTTACAGCAGTCACAGTCACCCTGCTACTTAAATGTATTCAACTGTAACATTTAAATTTTATGATTTGAAAGCTCTGGCTGCAGAGAGATAGGAAAACACAAGGACAGGTCAACAACAGAATTTTGTCAGCAGCATTACCAGTGTGGTACAGGCAGAAGCAAGGCCACCCTCACAGTGATTTCAGCTACACGGAGATGAAAGGTAAATGATGTGCTCACATTACTTCTGTGACTAAAACTGGCACACCAGACTGATGAACAGGGAAAAAATCTGTGCAAAAAAATCTGGCTTCCCCAAGCCATCACTACTCCAGGAAAACAGATGTTTTCAATCAAAAATTAAATAAGTTAAAAACCCATAAATAGTGGTAGAAAGACAGGGCCTTAATGTCAAGTCATCCAGAGAAAGGTGTTCAAATTCAGTATTTTGGATAAAGCACTGCACAGACTCTGAGGAGAGCCTGGAGTGCAGTAGGTCCCTGGCAGGATCATGGAGAATCCTTTATCACTAATGATCTCAGAAGAGCAAGTTAAACCTTTAGGAGAACTCTGCCCACAGACTGGAAGCCCCCTGTGAGTGTGACACCTCATAGGCAGCTCCAAGGGGTATCACCTCCAAGAATAGCAAGGCATTCCTGGCACTAGCAAGCAGTCCACAGAGCAGCTGGTTTGGATTATTTCCAGGGACAGCTCTTAACCAGAGCACCTTCCCTCTTGCTCGGCAGAAACCAGGCCTTTAAATGGCCATTCTGCTAATTAGCAACATTATCATGTTGCATCCAAACCAAAAGGCAGCCAGCTCCCAGCACATCCTTCTCCTTAACCATCTGTGCTGTTTTTCCACTGGGAGATCAGTTAACAAAAGTCTTCTGTAAAACTGTTTCCAAACAAGTCCTAACTACAACTATGATAACCAAGCTTCTGATTTCCCAGGGCGGGTGTTTTGGTTACATTCAATCTTGCAAGCCTGAAGCAAGACACAACAAGTATATCCCATTTCAAGCACCTCATGGCACTCCCAGCACTGGTCATGAGGGCTGGAATGCAGCAGCTGGCAAATGCTGAAATGTGACATTTTCCTGCTTGGGAAGAGCTTTACAACCCAGCACAAGCAAGCAACACAGAACAGTGAGCAGCAACACCTGGAGGGGGCAAAGGAGGACTGTGTGACCCAGGAAGTTCTCAGACTAACAGAGAAGCTGCACGGCAAACCACCAATCTTTGCCACAGTCAGTCTGAAAAGACAAAGCCCTGGATCAACACTTCTGTCTCAGAAAGAGCAAGTGTTGCTTCCAGAAGCATGAACAACACAACTAAGCGCTGAACTGGCAAAGATTGTAACTGTTTCTCAAGTCTACTTCACACTGATGTTTTGATACTCTCTTAAAGGAGCAAAGTTACAAAGTGTATCTCTTTGCCTTCCAAAGCAGAACGTGCCCAGTGTGGAGTGAAGAGAGCTGGACCCTGAATTGGCAGTTCCTAAGAGAGTTCTCTCTCTGGGACTTGTGGAAGAGCTGTATGAATCCCTGACATTGTACATACCCATCTAGTGCTGTCTTGGCCCGAGTGGCTTCCTCTGACTTTGGAAAAAGCTGCTCCATTCTATTTAAAAAAAAAACCAAAACAAAAAACAAAAAGAAGGGGATGAGGAGGGAGAAAAAAAAAGAGAAAAAAACCCTGAAGTCTCAATTGAATTCTTGCTTTCTTTACATGACATTCAGGGGCATTTATCCACTTTATGGTTATGGCTGGGGTTATGCCTCTGGTCACTCAGCTACAGCACTGAATATGAAATCATAAACAACTGCTCTGGCTTAAGTATATATTTAGAAGAACCACACAAGCCCCAGGGACCTCCAGACATGCAAGGATTGCATGGTGAGGCCTCAGGTTTCCAAGTCAATGTGGCAGTAAACGTAAAATACGAGGATGACAAATCCTGTCATGCAAATACTAGAGGGGAAAAGATCAGCCTCAGTCTTTCCAGGTGTAATCCTAGACAATTCAATGTTAAAGACAGAATATTCACATGAGAGAGTCAAGGCAGCTCGTGGCTCAGTTTTTGGCTTTTCAAAAGCACGAAGAATTTCTCAGTTGTTTAACAATCAGAAATGGTGACCAGGAAGTCGAAGGCTGCAGCAGCACCTGCCACACTGCCCGGACTTAATGAGGAAAGAAAAGCCAAAAAACAAGCCAGGACACTTTGAAGCCTACATGGTTCTTCTGTAAAAATAAAGGGAGTTCCTTTGTTGAATCGGGGTTGCAACTGTAAACTATGAAGCCACCAGAGAATTTAATTTACTGTAACCTTCACCTCTTTTGCTGTTACAGAAAATCACTCGCCTGAACATTCCAGGTCAGGTATAGAAAGAGGAACAAACAGCGTTCCAGCTATAAAAGCAGGATTTAATCTGTAACATCTGGCACATTAAGAGCACTGAGTCACAAAGACCTAAGACGACTGCAGAAAAAGTTGGGTTACCTCTCCGCAACACCAATGTGGGAAAACCTGCAGCCAGAAGATGCTGCCTCCCTTCAGCAGAGGCCCCTCAGACAGCGCTCGGATCGACCTCGGTGTCAATAAAAATCACCGAGCAACGAGAGCTGAGGGTTAAAAGCCGTGACGGCTCAGAGCTGGCGGGGGTTCCATTCCCTTCAGGAGAAATCAGACGCCCCTGGCTGACCCAGTGACTTGGATACCAGGCTGGGAACTCAAACCCGACTGTACCCCTGCCACCAGACACCGGCCTGGGCTCCCCGCCCGCCCCGCAGGCACTGCGAGGCAATTCCGGCGGCGGGATTAACGCCCACACTGCGCGGGGCAGCGCGCTCCGTCTCTCTTACCTTCTGCGACAGGTAGAACTTGTAATAGCATAGCTGGAAGAGCAGGAAAACCAGGCTGGTCAACGACAGGAGCGCCAGGACCACGTTCCTGTTGATTTTCTGCATCAGCCCCGGGGCGCTCCGGGAGCCGCTGCCCGGCCGCCCTCACCGTGATGCGGCTTCACGCCGGAAAGCGCCGCCGCAAAGCGCCGCTCGCCGTCGTAAAACAACCCCCCCACACACACCCCGCTGCCGTAAATCCCCCCTCACGGAGGTCTCCGTCACCCAACCCCGAGACCCCCAAAACCCTCGTCAAATCCCCCCGAAAACCAAGGCGGCGGTAAAACGACACACCGAGAGACACGCAGGGTTGCAGATTTCTGTATTAGTACAAAACATCGCGTCACACACGGACGGGCTGCCCCCACCCCGCCCCGCACCACACCTCCATGCCGGGGCGCTCCGGGCAGGACGGCCCAGGGATGCTCGGACATCGGCATCATCGGGAATTGCGGGAGCACCGGGCTCTGCCCCGAAGGAAACCCACGGCCGGACTGCCCCTGCCACAGGACACCCCAAAAATAGCGACGCTGGCGCACGACATCAACACAAGTCACGGTCAGCGTCCATCCAACACCCCGCAGTCCTCGAAATAAAAACACGGACAAGCCCAACACTCTCCCAGGTGGGCCCCCCCGGTCTCCATCTGAAACGTGGGAGGGGTGAGGAAACAGGATTTGTACACTGGCCTCTGTTTTTCCTGCATTTCTAAGAAATGAACCTGCCACCTCTGCCCTGCCTGTTTGGTATTTGCAGAAGTATTTATATCCCCGGATGGTTTGTTTGTTTTTTAAATTATCCCTGCTTGACACTGACATCCCTAGCTGCAGTTCACAGAGTTCACCCTACAGTTTTCCACAGGGCAACGGCAGCTACGCTCATCTGAGGTATTAATACCTCAAGGAAAACCTTTAGTTCCTCAAAAAATCAGGCTTTCAGAGTTAAAATAACTTCAGAATGCCAGCAGTCAGTACTTAAAAAGAAAAAAAAAAAAAACTTAAGCATCTCCTTTTGGTCATAGAGAAGAAAACTCCTGTTTAGCCACCATGCAGTATCAGCTCCAGAGTAATTAACAGTAAATAAGCACGTGCCTGGTGGATTGAACGACAGGGCAAAGCTATAGACCTTCAAAAAGACTAATTCACTGCCAAAGAACCATCCCTCTCCAAATCCCTGAAAGTGGATTCACAAAGGAAAAGGTAACTCCACGGGCTCCAGGCATTCCTGCCCAGATGCAGGCACAGACCCTGCACCAACTGCAACAAAAAGCATCACTGGGAGCAGTGCAGTGTCACTCCTCTTCCTACAGTGGTGGGTGCTGGAGAGACACTAGTTCAGAAAAGAAAAAAAAAGTCTAAAAAAAATATCTAAAGTGCTTAAGGCAATTCTTCATATCCCCAGATACTAAAAACAATTGGACTAAGTGTTAGCAGCAAAAAATTGACATCTGTGCAAACTATCATATAACAAATCCATCCTTTTAAGGGTAAAAAGTCACATGTTAAAGTTCACCTAGGATATCAGTTAAACCAAAACTTGCAAGTCACAAGTCACAGTATGAAACACTTCCAAGCTTTCCTCTAACTGTTAAAGGAAAATTACATTTTTACATCGGTGCATATCAAATTCACCTCAGTTACACTACAACTTGCTAAAAAAAAACCCCACAACCCAAAAAACAAACAAAAAAACAACTCCATAATTTGAATGGTTTTTGTAGAGGGCTGGAAAATACTCATGGTTCTCACTACACATTAGCTGGTTGTAAACATCCCCTTTCTTTCCACTAAGGGAAATTAGAAGAGGAACTGCAGCTGAACACCCAAGATCAAGACAAGTGGATGGGTGGTGATGAGGAGGTGCCAGTCTGTCCTGGTGCCTGTGTGCCACAGCCCTGGACTAGAACTGGCTGCAAAACTGAGTTTGTAGCAGTTTATCCCCAAAAAACTCCTAGTCAGGTGTCCATTGCAGTAAAATGGAGAGAAAAGATTATACACAGAGTATTTGCATAACAGTAACATCTGCAGATAATGCGTGAAACAGATGCAGACACTGTTGACCAAGAACCACATCACTTCTGAGTATCTTTGTCCCAAAGCCCAAGCAACAGAACAGGCAGAAGAAGGTACAGTTAAACTGGGAACTATTTTGTACTTTCCTCTGCAAAAAGAGATTACAAGTTCACAATGCAAATAATTGAGAGATGCTCAAGTTCCAGACACAAAATAAACATTTAGGGCTCAGCCAACCTGTCAACTTCATGATTCCTCAAGAAAAATAACACTTCCGAGAACAGGCAATTACATTTCCTTGTTAATTTTAACTTTCCACTGAACATCCATAGCCAGTTTATTAGAAGGTGTCTCAAGGAATTTTTCCTCCTCTTGAGAAATTGTGATGGACAGAAAGGAGCCATTGGTAGTACTGAGGTTTAACATGATTAGATGTTCATGGTTTTAAGGGCTAAAGGATACACGGAAGGAAAAATTATACTGGCCCAGCAGCAAATGAGCCAAATCATTATGGACCATGAATTTACAACAGTTTTCAGGTAATACCAGAAAACAATCTTCAGTTAGGAAACACCTGATTCAAGAGTGTACCTGAAATCTACTTATAGGCTCCTTGGCTTGATTATAGGGAAGAAAGCAGATTTAAAAAGTCTGTAATAACCAAGTAACTCCCATTGACAAGCTGGGATTTTCCACGAAGAATATAACATGATTTTCCTTTTTTCTTTCTTTTTAGCTCTCCCATTACTATGCATCATTTGGCTACTGCTTTACTAGGCTTGCAAATAGCAGTCAGGGTAACGGAGTATCTATAAATATTTAATTTTCTAATGTAATTAGAATGCAATTAATGCAGTTGTGACAAGCTGGAGCTAATCTCAATATACACAATTTTAAAAACAAGTTACCCGTGGAAAATAGGAAGATTTTATATCACGGGAAAAAAATAATCACAGCCTGCTCTTACTGTTTCTGCATACCAGGCCTACACATCCTTGTAATATCTTTCTGAAACCACACTGCTGTGATATTTTGCCAGGCTAGGCCAGCAAATCAGTCTGTTTTCAAAATGCATCTTGGAAATCACAACTTCTAATGGGAAGCCTAGTAGTAATAAAATACAGTTACATAATTTGCATTAGGAGAGCTAAAAAACTGGTACTTGCTATATTCTTCACAGAAAAATAGTATTTGTAACAAAACTAATATTCAAGTCCATAATAAAATGCTTGAATACAGTATTAGAAAAGTACATAGTTACAGGTCTTGATTTCTTTTTTTTTCTTTAAGTAGGCAACACTTCAGTTTTCTGACATTTTTCTGGATTCCCAGTACTGGTTCCTAACATTTTAGTCCCAAACCTTTGCACTATCAGCACCCAGGCCCTAAACAGCAGAAGGTAGCAAACCCAGTAAAATCCAATGCTCACAAGCTTCCGTGAGTAGTAGCTACACAGACAAACAAAAACATTCAGCAATAGAAGTGTTGAACAGACATTACTAGGCAACATTGTTTAGGCTGCTTGTTGAACCACCCAATCCATTTTCACCCTTCTGAAGAGTTTTCACAGCACTTGGCACCTGCAGTCCTGTACTCACTGTGAGCCCACCACACCAGATCTGGGGAGGAAAAAAGAAAAGAATCTGCATTATGAACCAAACATGTCTCTCCTCCCATCCCACAATTAACTAGCACAAACACAGCTGCGTGTTTTCTATCACAGCCCTCTGTTAAACAGTCTAATCACAGACAAGCTAATTTTACAGTCCGTAAAGTCTAAGATGCTTCACATACTATGTTTCATAACTAAGACCTAGTACTCAAACCACTTGCTCCTAACTAGAAAAATTCTTTTGAAGGCCAGCATGCCAGCAGCAAGTAGAGTAACAATGAAAAGCAACTCTCTCACTATGCCTCTCAGTGCCTGAAAGCAGTGCTTTTTCCTGCCAGGCCATGCTAAAATTCTATCAGCATAAACATATTACAAAAAAAAAAAGTATTTGAGAAGCTCCAAAGGCACATGTGCCAGTGACTTCTATTCTACATGTGAAAGAATGCTGTGTTTTCATGTTTATAAATAAGTTTGAGATGTGTAATTAAGTATTTGTCATTTTCACTTGTCCTGTTCAGTCAAGAAGGCTGCTGTCACTCAGTGTGAGGAGCTGTTGGTGTGAGGTGCAGAGGGATAGCCTGAATTTTGGCAAGCAACTGTTTCCCCAGTTAACTTGGGAACTGAATTTATATGGATCAGCCTTTGCAATGCCAGGGGACGGTCAACACGTATCCCAACAGCTCTGAAGCTATCCTTTTCCCCCTGTATTGAAAAAGATCAGCAAGGCAAACAAACACCCATGAAAAAAATCTAGACCCATAAAATCCCAGGCCTCCCTCCCAAAGCACGATGCACTTGATGTCACCTTGCAACAGAGAGGAGGCCTCCAAATTTAGCCAAACAAATGACTTAAATCATTAAAGGAAAACTAATAGTAACTAATCCTTCTCCTGTGCATTTTGGGCAAGGTTTCATCCTTGAACACTGCAGGAAGTTGCCGCCAGTTAACCTAGAGCCACAAAAAAGGTTATGCAGAGCACTGAAGTGACTGGCAAGAAAATCCCACTGAGCTTTTAAAGATGTGAGAGCTGGAGACTTTTTTTCACTGGAAGCATCTGGTGCTTTTCTGCCCCACAACACCTGCTCTGATGGCTCAGGGCATCCTGGATCACTTCGGATCAATTACTGCAGCAGGCTCATCAGCCACTGCAATGTCCCATTAATTTCCTACACACAAATTTAATGACTTCTGTTTACACAGCTGAGACATCCAGATGCAGAGTCCTGCTGGGGTGCTACTGTAAGCACCACATGAAATCCAAAGGAAAACAGTTAAACACTTTTAAAAATTACTAGTCAGCCAAACCAAGTGCTTCCAGTTTCCCTCTTAAAAAAAATAAAAAAAAAACCAAAACAAAAAACAATCAAAACTGAATTCAGTGCTAGAAACTGTTAAATTTTATAGATACTGACCATGAAGCCTGGTAGCAATGGTTGGGTGAACTTTGTTCTGAAGGTGTGTAACAGCGCCTTTGAGTTTGCGTTATAAAATGAGAGCTGACCTGAGAGAGAGAGAAAAAAGTTGAAATTCAGCTTAAACATAGCTCAAGCTATGATGCTGTTGCTATCCAACTTGTACAAAAAATATTATTTGTTTCCAGGACACACTGAATGCAGCCCAATAGAGTGAAAATTCACTATTTTCAGTGAATTTCACTAGCTCTGTCACACAGATGAACTCAGGTCATTTGACATGACAAGCACTTAGGGCCTGTGTTGTCATACAAGACTGGATCAGCCTGGAAGTCACGCACTTCTTCAGCCTTGTACTGCTCCAGCTCAACAGAAATAGTAACTAACTTTTTTTGTTAAATCTCCTAAGGGTGTAATTTACCTCCATCAAAGTCGCAGTATACTCCTATTCTGTCTGGGACAGGTATATCTAGAGTCTTTGCTTTATTGTTATGCTTTGCTGAGAATGTGGTTTGCAGCCAGTTGTTGATATGGATGCACCAGCTGGAATTAGTCTTTCCCAGCTGGTCAAACTTCCCCGGGTTTCTGTACGTTACTCCCACGCTGTAGGATTTGCAGTCCTTCTGGGCTCTCACTTCCCAGTAATGCTGTCCACTCTCAACAGCAGTGTCTCCTACCAAAAGAAATATATCTAATTACAATCGAGTGTACCTTACAGTGCTGCCTTCCCTAATAGGCACCAGTGATGTCTTCTGTACTTCAAGGCAAAGTTTTTAAAAAATCTGAACTATGCAGAGTAAGAGAATTGTACAACAGAATATAAATATAAACAGAGTAATAAGACTGTTTACCTATGTTCATTACAACAAGATATGTTTAACACCAATTTACGTTTAAAAGCAGTGAATGTCAGTCACTAAGAGCTTTGTAACAAAGAGCAGAGTCGAAGACAAAATTCTGGTGGTTATATGGGCAGACTGCTCTGGGCAGGACAACCCTGAGTACACAGCCTTGAACAATCACAAACCTTCCCTCTAATTCTTGCCTGATCTGCCCTCTCCAAACAGAGCAAACGAGTTCAGCTCACCCAGCACTGTGTAAGATTCACCAGCAAAGCGATCCCGGCCGCCCCTCGCCGAGGCTCTGGGGCTGTTAGTTGATCTCTTCGGAGACGCTGTGTTGCTTCTAAAGGAGAGATGAACCACTCAAAACTTGGACACAGCTACAGAAATGCACACTCAGGTGTCCCCAAGTCCACCTGGTGCCAGAGACACACACAAACACTCTTGAAATGACACATTAGTTCATGCCTCTGACAGCATGCATGCACAAGGGCTGAGAGGGAAGAGGTGACACACAGAAACAAAATATACAGAATCCTGTAAAAAACAAGTTCAGAGGCAGCTCAGAACAGAAACAGACGGGGGGAACAAAAGCAGATGTGTGGCACGTGGCTTGAATCAAACACTTCAAGATGGGGAACATTCTAATGAGCAATCAGTTGTATAAAAGAATAATTTTAACCTAATGATGTTTTCAAACTTTTTTTCCACCTCAGTTAGGCCCTCAGAAATAATTACCAATAATTTAACCACTAAACCAAGTGCAGGCTATCTGCAATATTCCTCAGTAGACAGAGAATCACATCTGATTACTATTTTAAAGGCAATCAGTAGCAAAGAATGCTAGCTTCTCAGAAATAGCTGTGCAGTTTAGAGCCAAATTTCATTGACGAAAACCCCAAAAAAGTACAACGTCAGTCTCTAAAATACACTTGAGAAGTAATTTTCAATTTCTCATCCCCCGGAATATATCACACATTAGCCTTGGAAGAAATACCACCCACAGAAGAGTTTTCTCTCCAACTTCTCCTTCAGCTACGATTTTGTAAAGCTACTTGCTAGTTTCATATCCATTAATACAGTGAAGTTCAGTGTGCTTTCTTTCCAATTCATTCATTATTCTCATAAACCATTTCAGAAAAGGTTAGGAAATGTCCCTTTTGCCTAATAGCATCATGAGAATAAAGTCACATGGGAATCAAAAGCTAAGTGATATTAACCTGCCATATGTAACTACACTAAAATCTAGTTAATAACCAAGTTTGTTTCATTCCATTTACAGAAGTCTACAAAAAATCACTGATGAAAAAGCTGTTTACTTGAGCATCACCATTTAGCATGTAATAGAAGGAAGCTATGCTTCCAAATTGCTCACAAGAGCTACATGAAGGGGGTAAGTGTATATTGTGCAGATGAACCACATCAAGTGTTTTTGGATTTTCTAAACATAGGGGATGCTGCAGTTTACTTACCAAAGGAAAAAGTTAGCAAGTGATAGCATGGGAGAAAAAAAAAAAAGCAAAGCCAAGAATTAAAGCATAATTTCAGAGGGAGGCATTCTGCAGATTCCATCCTGCTTCATCTGCATCAGACAGCATCCACTCACATTCCCAACAAACGCTGCTGAAAATTTTCTATTAGACCCAGTACAAATGGGTTATGCAGAAAGCAATGTAGCAATATGGCCATTTAGAGAATCATTTTAAGAAAAATGCAGGCACTTTGCTAGAATTTTCTCAAGGTTAAGAAAGCATTAAAAGCTTCTTGGTATCATTTATTTTGTTCAAGTCTGTAAATGGCCACTGCATGTGCTTTGTCCTCTCAAAATTTAATAGCCTTTATCAGTTCAGAAAATTGCACTGACTATTTGACATGAAAGTTTCAAATAAACAGTTGCTGAAGCTTTTTTTCCCTCCACAGTGCTTAAGTTTCCCTTCCAATGGAAGGCAGCAAATTTCACAGCAGGAAGTCAGTTTCATGTCCATTTTCCAGAAGAGCCCAGTTTTCATTAGCCACTAACGCATTTCTTCCACTATTCCGTGACCAGATATTCTTGTCTCATGATTTAGGGTTGTTGCCTACAGCACTTCAATTAGTCCCTGTTTTCTCATCCACTTCAGCAAACAGAACACACTCCAAGCAAGATGTATTCTCTTCTGGAGAGGAAAGGTCAAGGGAGGAGATCAGATATTGAGAGGCTTTTTTCTGGTCTAGTAAATTAAAGATAATTAAGAATTTTGTTGTGATAATTTGTTTCCAACCCTTAAAAACGGCACATTTGTTGTTTAAAGTAACTACCCTGCAATTTTTTTTCCCCACCTCCCATAAAGCCAAATCCAAATCTCCCCTCTAATGCAGTCATCTCACAGACGTTTTTAAGAGAGAACAAAAGCCTCCTACAAGAACAAAGCTCATCTAAATCCCCAGCTAGAAAAGGTCAGTCTGAGATGCAAAGCTGAACATGTGACCTTGTCCTTCTACCAAAGCAGAGCCAAGAACTAGGGAAGTTCTCTACTGACAGCTACAAAGAGGGGCCAAGGTATAAAATTCCCTGAGCTGACCAAGCAGGAGCATCTCCAAGACATTTTTAAAACTAAGTTTAGCAGAAATTGCTATACTTTGTGTTGTAGAACTACTGACACTGCAGGCCTTCAAGAGCTTATCTTGCTTTTTACATAAGCTTTTCTTTACTCCTGATTTCAAATCACAGATAGCTCCACGTGATAGATGCATACAAGAGAGTAAAAGAAATTAGGATTCTGGGCATTGCTGCTCTTGGTCCCACAACTTCTAAACCAACAAACAAGAGAAAGAGACCAAAAATGAGAGAATTTCTCAAAAAGGTGTTTCACTAGAAAAACAATGAAAAAATGTGACACTAAAAAACCCCAACTGCACATGGAATAGGAGAATATTTTACCTAACTTTACATCTCAAAAAAGAGGATTTCTCATTCCAAAAATTGGTTCTACAATTAGAATGGCCATGAAGCTTCTAACACGTACCATCATGCTGCATCCTCTTCAAACATGTAAAACACTTACTTCTTACCCTATGATGTCTAGTGACAGCTACACCGCAAGTTCAGAAGCAAAGAGGTTTTCAGATTCCAAAAATAAGAACAAAAAATTATTTTGAAGGTCTCAGAAAGAAAATCTTTACCATATGTGTAAAGATTATGCCAAAGGGTTAAGAAAGCATCAATATGTCTGTAAACAACAGGGATCTTTGGATCAATATTAAAATATATGATGCCCTCCCAACCATTGCAAATCAGGTTTCATACACATTAGGATGAATCCTTCCAGAAAGACTCTCTTCCAGTCACTGGAGAATATATACATAATCTCAGTGAATCCAAATTAAACTGCAAAATAACTTCTAAATGTGCATGCACACTGTTACTGATAAAGGCTATTAGATTTCTTTCTCATGATATCAAGCAAAGGAAAGTAGCACAGATTCCCAACAAAACTAGGTGCTAGATCCTAGGGATAAGAGGTATATTATCACCTTCTATTGCTCTTCAGCAGAGGATTCTGGCCACTGTCGACAGAAATAAGTAGTCATTAAAGAGCAGTTCTATTCCTACAGTAAATTATCCCCATTTTTAAAATGCCAATAGAAGTTATTCTATCATGCTTCTGGCAAAATATGCCTACGGAGAATGTATTTGTTCCTAAATTATCTCAAGCTGTGCATGTGGAAAGCCAATAAATTGTGGCTGAGGGAGCAGCCAGCTGTGTGGACCCATTCCCACCAAGTATCCTGACAGCCCAAGGGTGAGATACAGACTGGGAGTGGGGCCATGGGCTCAGCACAGATCCAGCTGAACAACAGGGTCACAGCTCTCCAGGAGAGGGAAACCCACATAGCAGGACAGGCTGAGGGACACCTGAGGGTGGAACTGCTCTGCAGAAAAGCCACTGAGAGCTTGGGCAGCAGAAGTTGACAGCAAGTGTCCTGTGCCCTCGTGGCAGAGGTGGTCAGCCACATCCAGCCTGCAGCCACAACACAGTGACCAGGAGCCCAAGCAAGTGACTCCTCTTCTCCTTTTGGCAGCTGTCAGACTGAAGCCCTCCTGTGTCCAGGTCTGGGTTCTTTGGATTTACACCCTCACATACCAGAGAGAGCAAGTCCTGTGGAGAGCCAACACCACAATTAAGGGTCTGAGGCACAGAAAGACAATTGGGTTTGCTCAGCCCAAAGAAGACAAGAAGCAATTGCTGTCTTTAACAAGGTAACAGGAAGGGGAGCAGGCAAGATGAAGCCAGGCTTTCCTCAGAGGGAGTCACACTGATGCCTGAGAGGCACCTGGGACTCACTGCACCACAGGGAATTCCACTCAGGTACCAGGATATTCCTCCCCTGCCATAAAAGTGGCCTGGAATAGAGGGCTAGCAAGTTAACACATTCTTCATCCTTGGATATATTCAAGGCTCAGCCAGAGTAGACAGAGTTAAATGCTCTTCCAACAGTATGTATCCCATGACTCAGAACAGCAGACATGAAAAAATCTACCAAGAGCTCTGCTGAAGTTAAGTGCTTTTCCTGGATGAAAACAGTGTATTTAGAGCTGCCACTTCCACAATAGTTATGTTTCATTATCCATTATCTTTTGTGGCTGTTTTATTAGCACCTCTTCCCTTCCAATGATGGTTTAAGATAAATTCACACATCATCTATATATAGCACCAATTTTATTTAACCTTTTCTTTCTCAAAAGGACAAGGCAGCCAGCTCTTTCCTTATTTTATTTTTATAGTAGAAATGCTGTCTATTCGCCAGAGCCGACGTGTGACACTAGTGAACACAATTACATCAGCTGCCTGTCCATATTTACCCTACCTACTGTCCTGGACTTATGTGGCACTTATGTGGCAAGGTTTTGGTACCAGGAGAAGGAGAAATCATAGAGCAGGTAGGTGGGTAGCCAAGGTCAATCCACCACACCTACACTTTAGCTCAGTACACTGGATGATACCCTAACAAATGCATTTTTAAATAAGTATTATTTAACAATTATGACACAAATGCAGCCTCTGCATCTACGTGCCAGAGAGAAAACTAAAAAAATTAAAATTTCTTCCAGAGAAACATTTCTGAATGAAAATTCTTTTCACATCCCACTGTCCTCAAGTGCTTTTATTCCCTCTTGCCCTCCTCCTTTAATTGACAGATGATATATCCCAGATACTAACAAAACAGTTTTTACCTGTTTTTATTTTCCTTCCCTTTTATTTTTTCTTGACCTTTGCCTCCAGTAGGATCCCATTCAACATAGGTGTCTTCAACTTTCAGGTTCAGGTGAGAAGAAGTACTGTCCAAACTGAACAGAAATGCTGGTCAAGACAAAATAGAAAACAGTAAATGGTATAATGCTCTCTCCCAGTGGTAGTTATTCACAGAAAATTACACAAGCAGTAGTAAAATTGTAGCAGTTTTACTGAACATAATGGAAACACCAGCTTTTCAGTCTGACATTGCAATCAAAAAGCTAATACAACAGGCTAAATTTCCTAAATATATTTACACACTGTTCCATAAATGTCCTAATACCAGCAGATATTACAGTGTGACTCTGAAAGAATGTATACTTGAGATTTTAAAGAGTTTAGAGTTCAACAGTGCAAAAGCATAAACAACAGTCAGGTTAAGCACATGGACAAGGAAACTGATTTTCTATGGGTTGATTATTAAAAAAAGTGAACTAAGTGTTCACCCAGGAATAACAAAAATAATATGGGAAGCGTGGTAATTGCCTAAGCAACTAAAACCAGAATTACTCTTCTGTTACTGAAAGAACTGGAATTGCCTACTGGTAGGGAATTAAGTGGCTATTAAACAGATACTGTATCTCTGATAATGACTGTTGCTTAAGAGTATTAAAGTAATTTTAGAAAAGTTACTAGAATGCCCATCAGATCATTCAAACTGGATATAGCTTTATTCTTATGAAGTAACATTCAAAAGGAGCAGAATTTATACTTAAATAAATTTATGTAGTTGATACCAGTCATTTTGCCCTTTACACCAGATCTGGCTGCAAATCAAACCTCAGGATCATTCTCTCACAGTGACAGTTAAGATTTGTGTTCTGTCTCAAAACATCCCTTCCAACAAATTTCTCTTTCAGTTTATTTACTAAATGACTAAATTAGGAAGCCAACCTAACAATTCTCAGGTGAGCTAACTTCTAACATGATGACCATACACACCTATAGAAATTCGAAGCTGCTAATTTTTAAAATATTGACAGTAATTAAAAAGTGCAGGTACAAAGTCAAGAAAACCCCTTCCAGCAACTTCTAGTTACAGAAAGCTGTGTCTGCCACTAATAATAAGGATAATCACACCAACTGTTTAGATGCCCTAAGAGTCATCCACCCTTCTTCTTGCTGTATATTGGCATCAGGCACCAGCACATGGGACTGTCACTCCACAGTTCAAAGCAACCAATGCCAAGCTTTTGGAGAAAGTGACATTAACTGACCCATTTTTTCAGGGTCTGAATGCCAAAAGGGCAGCTTTGTGCCAATAAGCTTCTTAATCCTTCACAGTTGTTTCCCTTTCCACTTAGGATGTGTTTCATGCAAAGCAGACTGAACATACAGGTTCATGCATGAAGGCAGAGCAGCTTAAGTGGAGGGTTTTCACCACAGATAAGGCTTAAAGAGTTTTTTAAATTTTACCTTTGGTTTCCAGAGTCACGGGGTCAGAGTATTCACCTGCCACGGCTTTGTTGCAAGCTTGTACTCTAAGGTTCATGTATTTTGTATCAAATTTCAGACCTACAAAGTGAATGTTTAGAAACTTGAAATCATGTTTATTACCGACAACTCCTACAAGACTAAGATCTACCCCATGTAGCTGTCTTGCACTTATCTCAATATTCAAAAACCCTGCTTGAATACCAGTGCAAACTTTGTAAAACCTTCAAGTCAAAATGAAAGGCAGAACTGTTATTGTACAAAGCACCCAAGACTAATGTGATATATTGGCAGCTTCATTACATGCAGAAAAAGGGGCATTTTGCAATACTTCCAAGCATAAAGAATTATATCAATATTCTTGGGTTTGAAATATAAAAACCCTTTACCTGATAATGTGTATTGAGTAGCTTTAATGTAGTCGACCATCTCCCAGCGCTGTTCACCTTTTAGTCGAGGGAGCCCATCAAAGTTGGTTTTCCTATACTCCAGCACGAAATGATCAATTCTGCTGTCCTCCTCAGGCATTCTCCAGGATATTGTTATGCAGTTGTCAGCAACCAGACATGCTGCTACATCTATCTCTGGAGCTTTAGGGACTGCAGAAAGACAAGCACACAGGTCAGTTTAAAGAAGAGAAGGCTCAAGTTGAATGGACTTACAATTACAAACCTACATTTGGAACAAACACCACAAAGGAAGGACATTAGGAAGCAAACTTCTGTTTCTAAGTCTTTGGAAGGTAAGTTCAGCTGCACCCCTCACACAGCATCACTTATTTATTTCGATCACTACAGACACTAATATTTTCCACTAGCTTCTCTTCAGTTACCCAGCTTTCTTTCCTCTTCACCACCTTGTCTTAAAAGGAGGGGAAACAATTCCTAAAGCTCATTAAAGATTGAAGTATTGTTTATAGACAACAGAATTCTATTTCCACGAAATCAAAGGGCACTTAAGTCTCTGGAAAAAAAGTTTTGAAAAAGGCATTTACATACTATTTGTAGTGTCTAAAGGATGCAAGGATGACTTTTGCAGGAAATTAAAAGGAGGTTTTATTGTTTTCATTCTTTGGAGGATGGGTCTGCAAAACCCTTTTCCTTTGTTTCAGCATTGACAATAGCTTGAAATAGATATAAAGGTAGCCTGCAACTCAATGTATCGAGCAGGAACGTCAAAAAGTACAATACTGATGCATGTGTGGAACTGATGAGAGCTGCACATTTTGTCTGCTGTCTCTTTTCTGAGCACTCCAACCCTTAACTGTGCTGTTCTGCAGAGCTCCCCTTGACTAAGTCTTAATTTCACACAGGTCACCTTTATGAAGTTGAAACAACTTCTTCTTGAACAGATTGTTCATCACAATTCTCCACCACAATGACTATTGACAATCAGCTTCACGTTGTCTTTGGCTCAGTTACTTAGAGATGTGTAATTTCACTAACTAGACACAAACCCCTCCTAGCTACAGCAGATCCATCAGAAGCAGAAGGCCTAATTTACTTTACGAACACTACCTTCACACTTTATCTTCATGATCTGTTCCAGTATTTTAACCCAGCACTACTAAAACAAACCCTTTTACCCTCACACCTCCCTGCAGTTTAAGCAAAGAAGGAACGCTGGGAGTATAGGTTTAAAATGCTCGACAATCAGGCCACCTGACCCCAACAGGCCCAAGGATATTCCACACCAAAGGATGTCATGCTCAGAGTATAAAATAGTGGGGTGAAGGAAGGGAAGGGGGAGATATTCACAGTGACAGCATCTTGCCTTCCCAACACTCTGCTATAGGGAATGGAGCTTTTCTGGGGATGGAGGAACAGGTGCCTGCCCATGGTAAGCAGCAAATAAAGTCACTTACACAGCTTTTGCTTTACCTATTAAACTGTGTTTATCTCAATCCACAATTTCTCTCACTTTTACCCTTCCTATTCTCTTCCCTATCACACTTATGTGGTGCCTGCTGAGGGTTAAACTACAAAAAAGTCTCAAGTGTTAATTACATGCATTTGAATCAAGCTTTAAAGTCATCCAATAATAATTTGAGAAGATCCCTTCAATGAAAAATTCAGATCAGGACAATTATTTTAGCACATATGTCTCTAAGTTTAGTTAACTACCCCAATTATTTTTGTCATGGTATAAGACACCAGGCAAAGAGTCTTCCACCTGCTCGTTCCACCTGGTGACCAAGTCTCCAGCATAATTCTGGCAAGCAGTATTCAAATTACCACAGCACCAGAACCGTTTTCAGCTTCCCACAGTAGGAGATCAGTAAGCATCTCATTGTGTATGAAGGTTTACTCCTAGCAAATTTGCCTGCAACACTTTCAGCCTTTGGTGTCTGCATAATTTGGAAGCTTGACACTATAGTAGAAAATCAACACTGATACCCAGACAGTCAATTTTCCTGTTTACAGATCAGAAGCCCTATTTAAATTCCTATCTATTTGACAAGGAAAAAAGCATAAGATGGGTCATAGTAAATAACATTATCTAGATGCAAAACTTGGTTCACATTTGCTGTTAGATCTTTACACTCCCATTCCTGTTAAACAAGTGCACTGTTCCCTTAGCTGTGAAATGCAGGGCAACAATTGACACTCAGAGTCCAAGACTAGAAGGTGAATTTCTGCCTGGATACTGCCAGCTGACCGCTAGGAATAACACTGATCATCTACTACATGTGCTACCATGTACTGTATCTGCAATACACTGGGCAGAAATGAAAAATGATGCTGCCAAGTCCTTAACAGATTTGGATTCGTGACCTAGAGATGAAACAACTTTACATCCCTGCCAGCAGTGTTCTTGTCAATATAATTCTCAGTAACAGCCAAGGGCAAAGTGTTTTAAATAGGAAAGCAATACAAATAAAAAGGCATGAAAGACACACACTGGTGTAATGCACCCAGGTTTACTATCAAACAGGAATAGATGCATTAACACACATTTTGTAGTAAGGTAATATCACTGTACTAGCAGACTGTTCCTCTCCTGTATCTCAGACCATTTCACCACTCTTATAAGCAATGTATTAGTTTACAGTTCCACATATAACAGTCCTGCACATGAGCAGGACACTGGGGTGTCACTCAGCATCAAGCTGGCAGGGACACTCCTGAGAAACCTTAGTTGACTTCACATGGTACAGAGGAACTGACAGCTCAGGAAAAAACATGGTCTGGAAGACTCACTCTCACTTCCAAGATCAATGTAATTTTCCAAAATGCTGTCTTATATAGAAATTAAACAATAAAATTAGAAAACTCTCATCCCAGAAGTATTCAATTTAACAAACAATGAGTATGAATGAGTTTAGGTACTCCAAAAAATTTGCTTATTAGGGTGCAGGAGGTGTGGTTTTCTTTTGTTTGACTGGTTTAAATACAAGTTCATGTAACAACAGATTAAACTCACTGGATACAGTTTTTACCTGGCAGAAACTTCACAGCTTGGAGCATGCGCTTTTCCAGAGCGAAGTCCACCATCATATGAGTCATACTGTCACTGACTTTAGGTTTCAGAGAGAGGCGGAATGCTGAAGCCACTGTGACACTAAAGCCAAGAAAGCAGCATTAGCAAAATGTATTTTACCTTGTCAAGTCCTATATCCCATTTTCCAAAACAGCACTCAGACAATCTGCATCACTGACGTCAACTACCGATCAAAGATTAGAACATTTTTCTAACACATAATTGTTTACCATCTAGCACACTCAAAATAGAAAGTTTTGCTAATGGGACCGTCTCAGAATAATGGTGTGAGCTACCAGCTGTTCCATATTACTAAGCAAATAAATATTAATGAGGTGACTAAAGAGAAGTTTTAAACTTTATACTAATGACAAAAAACGGGAATAAGTAACAAAATAAAATTCCTAGCACTTGACATAAATTAAGGAAGCATGAAAAGTCTGAAGTAGTGCAGACTCAGGATCATGTTTAAGCATGTCTAAACAGCAATTAACAAGCTGACTATGCTGATTTTATATCTATCTATGACCTTTCCAGGGGACAAAGAGTCTTTTCAAGCAAGTCCAGAGCAGAACCTTCATTCAACAAAGGCAAATGCAGGATCCTGCACCTGGGCAGGAACAACCCCAAGCACCAGCACAGGCCTGGGTGATCTGCTGGAACAGCTCTGCAGAGAAGGACCTGCAGGTCCTGGGGGACCAACAGCTGTCCCTGAGCCAGCAGAGGGTCCTGGGCACTCAGCAGGTCAGGGATTGACCCTGCTCCTCTGCCCAGCCCTGGGAGACACCTCTGGAGTGCAGTGTCCAGCTCTAGGCTCCTCAGCACAGGACAGACACGGAGCTCCTGGAGCAGGGCCAGCCAAGGACTGTGGAGGTGAGGAAGGGCCTGGAGCATCTCTGTGCCCAGGACAGGCTGAGGGAGCTAGGGCTGGTCAGCCTCAAGAGGAGCCCCAGCTGAACACCCTGGGTGTCCCTGTGTGCAGGGAAGGTCGGAGCAGGGCCTGGGCTCTGCTCCAGGGGCCCAGCAATGGCACCAGAGCAACGGGCAGGGATTGACACCTGGGAAACTCCCCCTGAACATGAGGAGAATTTCTTCCCTGTGTGGGGACCAAGCACTGAACAGATTGCGCAGAGAGGCTGTGGAGTCTCATCCCTGGGGATATTCCAGAGCCCTCTGGACACAATCCTGTGCCCTGTGCTCTGGGATGGTCCTGCCTGAGCAAGGAGGTTGGATGAGATGACTCACTGTGGGTCCCTTCCAACCTGACCGATCCTGGGATTCTGTGAAGCACAGCTCCCATTTCCACTCCTGAAATCTTAGCTCAGCACTTATTCCAAACAATCCCAAGTCATTTCTTGTACTTCAACTACACAAAAAAAAAAAAAAAANNATGTAATTCTCTAACTTTGAAGACACCAGGCCATGCAGCAGATTTTGAGTAACATTGATTCAGACAGCACAGAGGACCCAACTCCTCCTTTAAAAAAAAAAAAAAACGATTCTCAACTGCAAAGTAATATAAACACCACAAAAGTCAAGTGTCAAGACACAGATCCATTTTACACCCACAGATGTGTGGCACCTTTTGAACATCTAATGCATATCCCTTCCTGCACTTCACTAGTATGTAAGAGAGATCGTGTGCCAACCACAGATACCTCAAAGAACATGAAAAACCAAAAATTTGGTAGTGGAGAAGGGGAAGAAAAGCTGAAGTTTAATAATAAAGACATATGCAAGTCAAGAGTGATGAGCTTTGCAATTTTGGGATATGAGCCAATTATGAGACTGAGCTGAACATCATGAAAGACAATTCAACTGATTTCCCAAGACAGAGCTCATGTTCTGAAATTCAGTATGGGCTGCCTAGCACATTAATGCTCAGCCAGATGGGTAAAGTAAATCTCTCTTTAAGGAAGAATAATCCTCTGATTAGCAGCAAGAGAACACTAGGGAACAGGCAGCTTCAGACAGCTTTTTAACTTCTGCTCAGACACCAATCTTGGATAGAGAACCACAAAGGATTTGGTGATAATTTCGAGAAACCAGAAGAGGATGCTTATTACTGATAAAAAGTATTAAATGTCCCATCACTGACACTATCCACTACCCCTCTCATCTGTTGAGGATACTAAATCTTTACCCTTGGAAAAGCAAATATTAATTTAAAATCTATCATTTACTCATTTTACACAGAGGTTCAGAGAATTTAGTAAATCAGAACTTTCACTGGAACCCTGTAAATTTAAAGCCAACTTATTTTGTCCACAAGAGCAACAATATCCTGTGAGCTGCTTCTCAAAATATTATGCACATCATAGAAGGTTTTCTGAACTAGAAGGTCCTACTCTTGGAATAGAATTAACATTCTTCCAAATTAAGAACAATGGCCTTGGTATTGATTTTGAAATGGCAAAGTTTTGCTTTTTAAACAATAGTTCAAAGAAAAGCTACCAGAAATAATAATTTCATGGTCACTGGTGTCACCAGAAGTACTTCAACAACTACATTTTTTTACGTTTTGAAGGGAAATTAGCTAGCAAAAATCTTTAAGCACTTGAAAAAAAAACCAAACCAACAAGATTCTCTCACAACTTAAAGGGGCAGAGTCAGCTTGAAACACCATTAAATTTCAGCCATGAGGTATTACTAATAAATAAGCTTATTAACAATAATAATTAATGATATACATTTATATTTGAAGACATAATAATTACAGCAGCAGCTGATGCAGAGCTCTATTTCCCTGCATCAAAAACATCTTTTTATTTAAAGTTGTGAAAAGCCAGGAAAAACACTACATGAGCAGCACAGAAGTTTAGATCCCTCTCAAAAGCTGTAATAACTAACACTTAGGAAAGAGTCAAAGAATTTGATTAAAGCTGACTATGGCCCTTTCAAAGTAAATGTATTTTCAAGGATAGTATTAATTCAAAGACACAAAAGTGATATATTTTGTACTGTACCTATCTTTGATCTGTCTGGCAGCCTTGATGCATGTCAGGGAGAAGAGAGAGAAAGTAGTTAGTATTTCCATGCAAGTACCAATGGCAGTAACATGCAAGAAGGCTGAGAGCAATCTCTGCTGCACTGCCCAGAGCAAAAGTTCAAAACAAGTTTAACATTTTCCTCAAAATAAACTGTCCCACGAAACATGTTAATAGCATGGGTTAGCACAGCAACACCGTAACATCTGGGGAAAAAAACCTGATTTCCAGAACCACACAAAATCAGTTCCAAATTACTCAAGTTTCTAAGCGCGACTTTGTATTTTCAGATTTCTCCCAATCAGTTGAAGTTACTCTCTGTGGCTTTTTGAAAGAGCTACAACAGAAGTCAAAAACAAAACAAAGTCAAAAACATTTAACTGCCATGGTATTTTCTTTGAAACTAGTAAGTGCTTATTAGTGGCAAGTAACCATGCCTGACTTGCTGAACTACATATCACAGGATGCATGCTGTGATAAATAACAAAATATGGGACTTATTCAAACTTTTCCTCTGTCAGTTAGGAAGTAGTGTTGGAAAACTATAATACAAGAACCTCTCATGTATGTCAGCATTCAAAAGTGATAGCAAGCAGTTCTTCTCAAATGGTAACACTGAAGCAGATGCAGAACTGATGACATCTAAAAGATAAGTATCAACTGGCATGTGAAAATACGAAAATCCCTCTCCATCACCAAAAGGAGAGAAAACCTAAGACTAATGGTTATTGTTGCAGTACTGAGGGCTTGGCTGTATCTGTTGAAGCTACTGTTGGATTTAACACTGATCCTTGATCCAGTTGCTCATTCAGCTGAATCACTTTCAAAGAGACAAGAATCATCAGGCAGCTTCCCAGTTTGAAGCCAAAAGTGGAGAACTTCCCAATTTTTCACTTAATACAAATAACACTGACAAAAATAGAGGAAATCAGGCTGTTGGTGCTACAAAACCAATCATATATTCATAAAGTGGGAAGCTGGAAAAAAACCCCTCCAAGTTCTTAGAAATAATGGAGCTTAAGAGGTAGCTTTACCTTACCTCAAAATTAAGTTACTACAGTAACTACTGACTGATTTATCTACATGACAGCTGTAGATAAAACAGAGCTACTTCACAACAAAGTCCCTGGGTTTGATCTCTGTTTGATCTTGTAAAATATGCGGTAGCCAGGACTAGACATCTTCTGCAAGACAGTCCCAGCTTAATTTCATTGACTTTAGGTTTTTTCTAGGCTGCTGACAGAGAAGGATCAGCCCACCTCAAAGGAACTGCCCAGCAGTGCCTGATCACATCCTACCTACCACTGAACCTTCCTGCAATCTGCCAGTCATGCTCTTTTGACTTTCAGGTAAATCAACTCAGAGAATAAAGCCACAAAAAATTTAACATAGAAAAAAAACCTGAAAATAATGTTGTGCTAGTTGCTCCTAAACTGATTTACTGGAGTATCCAAAGAAAATCTGTGCCAATACAGGAGTCAGGGCTGGAGCTATCCCTTCAGGAACACTTGCTATTCCTACCAGCAGAGTAATAGAATTAGCTGCCTAATAGCCAAGGCAATATTACCTTAAAATGTCATCCCCGAATGCACAAGTGTAATACCAGTATTAAATCCTACATATTAGAGCTCATTGAATTGGATTTCAGTATCTTAAGCTTCAGACTCCAAAGCTGAAGAGGTTTCCCCCCAGCAAATGTTCAGACAGCTCTCCCTGGTGTATTTGATTGGAAAAAAGCATTAGAGGGATCTGAAATAGAACAACTTCCCAGAAAGCCAAAGCTGCATTTTGCACAGAGTTCAGGAGCTAACTTAATTTTTTGCTACAAGACAGAAAGGACAGCTCCAGCTGAAGCAAAAATAGTGTTTAGGAATTGCTGCTCTTCAAGGTAAATAAATCAAAGCCGACACCCAGAAAGCACAACAGCACACAAACATACAGCCAAACAGTAAAACTGACACAGGAAGACAGCTTTCCCCCTCGCTCTTTTAAACTGATTTGTGTGCTTGTTCACATTAAAATGCAGAGAGAAAAAAAGCAATTGGGCCTTGGATTTGGCGTGGCTGATACCACTGGTACTACCGGGCTTACTGCAGCAAGCATTAGTGCACTGATTCAGTGTATATGTGGAACTATTCCCTTAATTTAGAAGCATATTCTTACAGTTATATAAATGTTATTACACTCTCACCCTTTTTGGGATCATCCCTGCAAGTCTGCGAAACAATGACAATCCTCTCCCCCCTCACATAAATAAAGAAAAAGACCCAACTTGTTTTATCAGAAATTGCATAAAAATTCAGGACTACAGTGCTTAACTTGGCTTTTTCAGCAGAGCAAATAATCGTATTTTTAGATACCTCTCTATCCTCACTATAAGTACACGTGGTAAGTTTCCAGTGTCCAGGAGAGTAATGCAAAAGATATTTCAAATTCAGACAGATGGCAACACCTCCCTCACACACATCCAGTCAGTATTTTCTACCTCTAAGAGCTCCACAGGGTTCTTTATGTCCAGCGACTGCACAGCAAGTTCCAGCAGCTCTTCTGAGCTCTCCAGGGCACGGCTGCACTGGCTCAGCTGATCCTGCAGCAACAACAGGAAGAGTAATTTGATGTATTCCCATTTACAGTGGTTTGTGAAGCACCAGTCCCAGGAACTCCACAGATTTGTTATGCATTTGTGACAACTTATTCCCTTATATAACCCAGGCCTCTGACTGTGCCCTAACTTCACTCTGCTTGACAAGTGCACAGCGATACTTGGCACATCCCACAACTCCAGGGGGGAAAAAGCTGAAGTCTGACTTAAAAGCCAGATTTATTTTCAAAACCCTGTTTCCCCCAGCATCAGGGTTTCAGAAAGCAGAGAAATAGACACTTACACTCATGTGCACTACAATTTCTATTTACAGGACTGCACTTCATCACTGAATGACCATGTGGCAATAGCCTTGAAAAAGACAGTGACTTTAACAGCTCTGGAACTGTAACAAGACAATCCTAAAAATCAATACTGCTGTGTAAAAAATGGGGATAGCATTAACAGGAACAGAGGAACTTCAAAAATGCTTCTATGCAGCTGCAGAATTTTTCAAAGGGAGTTATTTATTTACCTGCAGAGCTTGAATTTTACGAGCCTCTTCTTGCTGAATAGTGTTGGCCATGCTCCCCTTCATCTCATGCAGTACAGAATACAGACCATCAAACTCCTCATCCAACTCACTGATGGCATTAGAAGAGTTTACCTGAGAGAATTAAAAGTGCTATTTACACTGGTAACAATGCAAAAACGTTGAAAGTCACATTATCCCCACACATGTTTTGCCATGACCACTGGGTACCTTGTACTGCTTCTTATCTCATCTAAAAGGAAAAAAAACATTAGGAATGATGGAAGAGTCTCCTAAGCAGGCTCTACATCAGGACACTGGATGCTGAAATCTGAAAATTCCACAATACTCAAACTTGCACAGAGCCAGCACACTTTGGAACTTTGTTTCATGCCAAAAGCCTTGATTTCCCTCTCACAAATGTATATGGATTGCTAGATGTTTGGAAGGAGGAAGTTACCCAGTTTCAAATAAAATTATTTCATTTGATACTAAAAACTGCACTCAAGAAGGCAATTTAAAGATCTGCTGGATAATTTCCATTTCTGCAGCCAACCTTGCTCAGCATTAGATTGAAACAACTGTGGGCTGACTGACAGGCTAAAGGAACCTAAACCTCATCCTCACACAGATACTCTAACAATTAGGTCTAACTCTAAACTAGAGCCCAACCATTTGAAACCCCTGAAAAGAGGAAGAGTGAAGAATTTTCTCTCAGTCTGCCAAACAGAGAAGAAGTCTGAAAATACAGACTATTTCCAGCTAATGGGAGTTTCAGATCTTGCATCAGATTGAAGATTCTCTCTCCCGCACAAATCAAGTTCTACAAAAGCTTTTCACAGGAAATGCAAGACCACCACACCTTCCATTTTTAAAAATATAAAATGTTTTTCTATCTAGTTCTAACATGAAGAAGTATTTTGAACTTGACTCTTACAGCCCATCCTTTAGACATTACCCACTTTGAGACAAACAAAAGTGCAAAGGTGCTCTCCTCCCAGGTCCAAGCTATGAACCTTAATATAAATACCTGAACATTTGATATTGTATGGTTCAGCATGTCAATGAAGTTGTGAATTTCATCATTTTTGTTCACTAGAGTACTGACAATCCGTTGCAGAGTCTCCTAGAATTACAAAAACAAGTGAGAGACGCTGTAAAATCATCTTGTCATTTTTTAAACAGGAAAATTCATCACAGACATTCCAGCTGCAGCAAATTGAGTTGACAGGAACAAGAAATGCATTTTTTCAGGACAGAGAAAGAATATTAAAGCTTTAGGAAGCATTCCACCAAATTTAAGATTCCCAGGTGTTAGTTTGAGAAAAATCAAGAACCTGCTTTAAGATACCCCACGTGTTTTTCTACACAAGTCACCTGTACCAAAAGAACCACTGGCACCACACAGCCTTCTCCAGATGAGAAAGCTGGTGCTTGTGCAGTCAAACAGAGAACCAATAAAGAAAAGCTTTAAAGCTGGTAAAAGGAAAGCCAGAAGAAAAGTTAAGATTTCCTTGTGCCAAAAGAAGCTAGTGTGAAATAACCACACTGATAGTTTATTCTATATACAGAATAAATCTCTGAAAGCGATTTGTAAACTTATTCTAAGAGTGGGAAAGCGTTTTGGGTAATTTCTTTACTCACATTAAAAGTGACTTTAAAGAGGAAAGCTTACTCACAGCTGAGAAACGGAATCAAGGTTATTTCAGTGGTGTGCATTCCAGCTGTTCAAAAAGCAGTAGATTCAGCTTACAAAATACATACCAAGCTAGCAAAACTATTAAAGTACATCAAAACTTATTTTAAATTAAATAAGACTACCAAGTCTAATTTGGTTGAGTAGCTAGGCACATATTCTAAGAATTTGACAAAAACACATCAATGCTTGGTATTTAAAATTAAGTCAAGTTAGATCATTAAAGAATTTTTATTCAAGTTGTATTATTAAAGCGTATGAGCATACATACATAAAAATAAATAATGATGAGTTAAGTAAGAATTTTCTGTCATTTAATTCAGGCTGGCTGATAAGTTTTAGAAGCAAATCTAACTCTAAATAGACAGGTAAACACTGTCTTAATTAATACATTATTAATCAGTTGACCTACAATTTCAATTGCTCATTCTAACGTTGTTACTTGATAAAATTTAGGGAACCAAGGCACAGAGAGATAATAAACATACCTTGGAAACAGCCAGACCACCAAAGGGATGTTGCAGAAGTCCCTCCCAGAAGCAATTTCTTAACAACCATGTACTACCTAGATCACATTTGTCTGCTAGAAAGCAAGAAAAGTATTTTATCCTTTCACAAGACCCATGGTGAACTCAACACTACATCAGATTTAAGGCACTTCTCCATTAGTCCTAAGCTGTGTTCCTTCCTCTTTCTTCTGAACTCCTCCTGGGCATTTTCCAACAAATCTGCAATGAGGTATTTATGGGTATTCCAGTCCCCTTCCTGTTTAATAGTGTCATACCCAGGAAGTTAATCCACGAGTAGGAAAAACTAATTTTAGTGCTTTTAGCACAGGTCTTGATGGTGTTACATACAGATGTTAACATGCCAGGCAGCAATGACTCAGGTCCAGACTCTGGGGCAACAGCAACAAGACCTTGGCTTCTTTCAGAAACAGAGGCACAGAAAATCTTGACCACTTCATTACCGAACCTTTTTCTCATCTGGTGAAAACCGAGAACGTTTGAAGGCAATTCTGTACACATCAGAATGCCAGATGAATAGCCATTGTCCAGCCAGCTGCTTCTGCATTCACTACTGACCAGAGGCAATTGTTTTCACAGCCCAGATAGCCTGGAGATAAGCCTTAGATCCTATGAGCACAACTGTCAATTTGGATGAACACGGAAAACTCACAATCCTCTTTCAGCACGGATCTTAGGGCTTACTCAGCTGCAACACATGGGGGGAAAAACCTTCATGTGTGTAGTGCTGAACAATGCTGCTTGGTTTTATAGCTACATCACGATTAAAGGAAAACAGCTACATGTGAAGAACATTTAAAGGCCTTTGCACAGGCAAACACAGGGCAGCAGCTGGAAGCCAGCTATTAAACACAGATTTTTCACCAAACTGACTAAATGTGGGTTAGTATGGCTCTTTTTAAGTAAGCTGCCAATTCCTCTGTTAAGAAATTCAACCATGTTTGGTGAAATTTTAATGAGTTTGAACGCCCTTTAAAAGTACCCACCAGGAGTAGACAGAATTTTTCTCAAACAAAAAATGCACAAGCCACCACAGCAAAAAAGGCAGCTTTTAGGAACCACTATCTTACTCCATCTGCCAACATCATTTTCTAACACTAATATGCAATAAACAGATTTCTTTCCAGACATACCACACGTGCCAAATTAAAAGCACACTGCAGTGTTGCAATTTCTTCCTCTAAGCAGAATCACTGAGAAGTCAGTATAATTTCACAGAATAAAGGGCTCTAGAAAAATTACCCATGTAAGCAGCAGATGAGGCCTATATTCTACATTAGGTTAGAGAAGAATTTCAGCAGCATTAAGCCCAGCAAAGTTTCTTGGTATTTCAGCACTAAAGGACATTTAACTCTACTGCCCACTGATGAATGCAGTATTTCACAGAATTCTATTACAAGCAATTTTCTTTGAGCTTTCTCTCTGACCTCGATGTAAGTTCAGTTCCAAATGGATTTTCAAAGCATTATGAAATGCTTATTACAGAGGTAATTTTTGCTGCTGTCTGTGAGCATCATGCTGCTCTTTTCCCTTTTGTGTCCTAATCTTACTCTCTGAATCTAATGCACTTTGCTGAAAAAATTTAAAAAAGAAAAAGGTTCATGCCCTTGGTAAAGCAAGAGTGTGGAGGAGCAAAGGATGAAGAGTAAAGAAGGATAGGAAAAAGGATGGAAAGCCCTATAACATGTAGTTTCCAGTCTTGCCAGGTGGATAAAAACAAAACACCCACCTTTGAATAGTGAGTAACTAACATGCTGTGGCACCTCTTGAAGCAGACAGGCATCTCTTAAAAACTAAATTTTGGTAAATTAAACAATCACAGCAGGTCTGTATATAAGAAGCAAGTTACAAACTTGCTGAAGATCATACTGAGGCTCATGAGCTGACTGCAAGCAGAACAGCTCCTGAAGCAGTCCTGGGCATACGACAAAATCACGAGACATTATAACCTTCATACCCAGATCGAATTTCAAGGAGGACATGCTTCCTTAGCCTCCATTAATTTAATCTCCTGCAGTTGTCAACACAGTGAAGTTGCCAGAGTTTGAAGGAGAACTTCGTACAGTACAGGTGAAATTAGCAAATTAACTCTTGGTAGAGAAAGCACTGTAAAACGTGAGATCCACTGCAGTTTTATTGCTCTGTTCAGAACCTCTGGAATACAAATGTGATCAATGACCCCGCTCAGAAACACCTACCTAGAACACCCACAGCATGGGCAGGCCTCATTCACTCCTCCCCCTACAGGGAAAATCTCGCACAGAGCAGACAAAGGCAGACAGACTCAAATTCACAGAGTTTCGACCAGAAGCACATTTTTTATGGCATTTCACCTTCCAAAGCACACCTCCAGAGATACTAGCTGCTTTGCATAAATAAGTTTTACGTAAAATAAGTTACGAAGAATTACAGTATTTTGTGATTTAGGGAGTTGCTTGCTTAGGATGCTGCATTTGCTGCAGCCTTGGGCTGCCAGCTGTGAACTCATACCAGGTTCTGTTGTGGTTGGGATAGAGTTAAGTGCCTTCGTGCCTTCCCAGCAACTCCTACAGCGCTGAGACTCGGCTTTAGCACGACGAAATGACAACGATCTGTAAATTTCGAGCCATTATCCAGCACTAAGTTACTCAGGCCCCACACACACAAACTCATTCTCAAGCTGAGGAAAGCACAGTGCCCACAGAGCAGAGTAAGAGAAGTCCTTTTGCACTGATGGACTGGAAGCCAAGAGGCTGAGTCACAACTTTTTGCAGGGGGCTATCTGTTCTAGAAAGCCCCAACGCTTGGGTGGGCACAGCTCTGCTCTTCAGTGAGTTCCCTGAGGGGTCTGACGGCAAGCAAGCGAAGGAGGAAATTAAAGAAAAAAAAAGAAAAAAACAACAACCCTTTTATGCATTAGTTCCCTTCAACACTAGGCTACATCAATGGCAAACAGAAGGGCTTATGCACGCACCATAATTATTTATGACAGGAATACACGGAGTGAAAGAGCTCCATAACCGCTGGAGCACTTCATTCCAGAACCGCGGAATAGGCAGGGCTGGAAAGGACCTCCGGCCCTCAGCCAGCCCAAGCCCCCTGGCAAGGCAGGCTCACCTGGAGCAGGTGACGCAGGAACGCGGCCAGCGGGGGTTGGAATATTTCCAGAAAGAGAGAGACACACCCATAGAAGGGAGGCGGACTCGGCGTCCCCCAGAACTCCGCCAGCATCCCTCCCCCGCGCCGCTGCCCTCCCGCACCATCCCTCTCCCCAGGCCGAGGGCCGGGAAACGCCGGGGAAAGGCCTCGCCGGGCTCCCGGGCGGCCCGCAGCCCCTGCCCCGCGGGGACTCACCCTCTCCTCGTCCATGTCGGCGGGCNCGGAGGTGGCTGGGTTGGTCCATCCCATCCGAGCGGGCTTCTCTTCAACCCATATACATACCTCCAATCCCTGTAAATACCTCCAAACTCGTTTTGGTGGTGCCGAGTGACATAAACTTATGACCGGGAGTTGTAGCTCAGCTTTTCCGCGGAGGGTGGCGGGGCACTGAGCAGCTCCCCCACCGACATTCCTTTTAATCTCCTCCGGCGTTGTTCTTGGAGAAGCTACTTTTGACCTCCTGACTGCTGTGTAACAAGACAATAACGAGACTTTGTGGGCGTTTATTCCTTTCGTTATTTGATATTTTTGGTTTAAAAGGCAATTTAGGAAAAAAAGTAAAAAAAAAAGGATGCATCCAACAGTGTATTCTTCATGCCCTAATATAGCATGGATTTAAGGGGTTGACATAATTGTGCAACCGGAGGAATAGTGATGCTTAAGTGTAGGAAATTATTTAGAGGTGAAAGAAAAGACCTTCAGATAATAATTGTGGCACAGAAAAGGCTGTCAAAATTGTCCTCGTGGGGGCCATTAAACACAGGAAACAGTGATAGTCGTCTGTGCAAGAAATTACTGTGCAAAGCAACTTACCTGCACTCAGCGCCTGAAATGCTTGTGCCCTAACTGACCGAGAGCTTTGGAAGCTGCCTAGCAACCCCTCTGACGCATTATACATCTATAATGTCATCTTTTACCAAACTTCCGTGGAGGGCTGCCTCTCTGAAGACATTCAAACCCCATCTGGACGTGTTCCTGTGTCACCTGCTCCAGGTGTCCCTGCTCTGGACAATCCACTTGGACTTGAGAGCAGACCCCGAACCCCCCGGCTGCCCCCTCCTGTCAGGGAGCTGTGCAGAGCCACAGGGTCCCCCCTGAGCCTCCTTTTCTCCAGGCTGAGCCCCTTTCCCAGCTCCCTCAGCCTCTCCTGGTGCTCCATTCCCTTCTCTGGACATCATTCCATGATGTTTGTGTGAGGTTGGACATCCTGTGAGGCAGCTTTGCTTTACGTCACAGCTCACTAATCCAGTCTCAAAGAAAGGTTGTTTTTTTCTTTTGTTTTTTTGTTTTGTTTTTTTTTTTTTTCCTAAAGCTGTGGTGTTGGAAAGGAATAATAATTTAATAATAATTTATAGATGATGGCATTTGCAGACATGCAGCCTCCGGGCTGAAGTGCAGCGTGGTGGTTTCCTGGCAGCTCTGAGCACTCTGCTGGATTAAAATGCAGTGTTTTTGGCATGGACAACGATAGGAGCCCACTTACAGTGTGAAAATTCATCACCTTGGGGAGATTTTGGCCCCTGCCAGTAAAGGTGGCAAAGGAGGCCTCTCTAAAGCCATCTCTGCCTCTATGGGTCCTCTCCCACCGCGGCTGTGCCTTCCCCATCGGCAGCACTGCACACATCCAGGGCAAGAGGATGGAGAAGCATTGCTTCAGTCTTCCCAGCTCCATCCAGAGATCTCCTGGGACTGCATCACCCAGTGCCAGGCTGGGCTTTGGCTGCAGTTTGAATATCCATGTTATCTTCCAAGCACCTGATATCTTATTTTTTCCTATTAACACCCACAGCCTGGGCTGGTAATTTCAATTTGAAACCAGTGGGAAGAAGAGGAAGGAAAATCGTGTGTGGTCTTGCCACACCTCGGGCTGACCAGAGACAAAGACACCGACCATGACCATGAGCCCATGAATCAAGGTTTTCCCCAAACTGTTTAGAAATAAAATACTAAAATCGAAAGGGATTTTTCATCTCTTGGCTTGGGAGGCAGCTGGGTCAGAAGTAGTGCCCATGGTCAGACACCCAGGGTACCACTAGCACTGAAACCCTCTGCAGTGCATTGGGGTGGGTGATTAAATAGATTTCTGTAGTTGTGGGCCCACATCATAATTCCAGATCTGGATTATGTGGGAAGACACAACCACACATCTTCCTGCATGCTTTCTTCTTTCTAAACTGCAAATGCCAAGAAAGTGTCACCATCGAGAAATACTTGCACAGTTTCATGGGTTCCTTCAGCACTCTTACCAGCACAAGCTCAGAGGAGGACCACCACAGTGATCAGAGGGATAGGGCACATCTCATGCCAGAAAATGCCAAGAGAATTGGGATTGTTCAGCCAGGAGAGGCTCTGGGGAGACCTAATTTTAATTCCAATACCTGAAGAGAGAAAGATGGAGAGAGACAATTTACAAGGACCTAGAGTGACAGGACAAGGGGAATGGTTTCATACCACCAGAGAGAAGGGATAGTTAATTAGGTGTTGGGAAGAAAACTCTTCCCTCTGGAGGTGGTGAGGCCCTGGCACAGATGGTGATGCTAGAGGAGTTAAAGAATATCTTCAGAGTTAACACTTGTAGCACATTTTTGGCCAAAAAGAAATGTCACAGACTGAAGACCCAAAGGAAAAAATGGCAAGAAATTGGAGGAGGAAGAAATACTTCAGGCCCCTAAAACAGTAGTGGGCCAACTTGGGTAATCACAGAATATTACAAGTAGAAGTTGCATTTAATCCATCTCCATGCAGGATGGTGAATTAGATGCATCTATTTATCAAATTTTTATTTTAAAAAAAGTTTAGAATTTTAAGGAATTATTTTTCCCCAGAGCAGTTTTCTTCTGCCACCAAACATAGCTCTTCCTTACACTTAACACCTGAAGCATAAATCAAGATTTAGCTTTACCTGGCCACCTCCTACAAACTCTTACTATCTTGAAATCACAAGAAATGGAATATTAACATTCTATTCTTGCTGGTCCAGGCGTAAGATAAGGCTGCTGTTGTGTTTTCTTCAAACAATAGCTGGACCACAGCACTCATATTTATTTGCAGTGCCAGATAAATGTACGGGATATGAGGGGCAGAGGTTACGTTTCTGTATGGTAGTTTAAAATTATACAAAAACTGCCTGAGAAACCAAGCCAGCCAAATAACAACGGAGGAGGAAGGCCTTTATGAATTTTCTTTGTGCTGGCTGTGAGAAGGGCTGAACCCCATGGCGACAGCTACAGACCTTGGAGCTGCTTACCTTCAGCTCAGCGCGGCTCTGGCACCGACCAAGCCCTCTCCTTGTGCAGCTCCAGGTCCCTGAGGCTTGGGAAAGGCCTTTTTTTGGGGTGGTTCAACCAACCCCACGAGGCTGGGGGTGGGGTTCAACCAACCCCACCGTCAACCTGGAGCCCTCCCGAATTTTTGGGGGTCTGTAAGTGGAGAAAGCAGGGACTGCTTCAGCAGGCTCTTCACGGCTGCAGGCTTTTCTGGATGCGTCGTTCTTCTCTTGTTTTCCCCGATTTTTTTTTTTTTTCCCCCCGTTTTGAGAAGTTCAAGGGCTGCCAGCACAACCAGCCAGAGGGAGATCGGTGGAGCGACAGAGAAGCCCCCGCGTATGGGACGCGAAATAATCTGAGAACAATAAAGACTTCCCCGGCTTGCTTGCCACCAAACTACCCGAAAATGGGTGAACTGCACAGCAGGGAAGCACTGCGGGTGGGCTCAGAGGTGATGACAGTGCTTGTTTATCTTGATGAACAACAAAGCCGAAGTCAGCCTGCCGGTCTTTGGATGTAATTAATGCGGTGCTCCTGTCATAACTCGAGGAAATAAGACGTGTGAAGTTCCCTTCTCCCCACTGACAGCTTCTGCTGCCTCTGTCAGAGAGTTCGGCTGCCCAGCAGGAACAGAGGACAGAGGGCAGAGGAAAACAGTTCCCCTCAGTTCTCTGAATCAGTCACTGCACTGAAGGAGACACAGTAAGGTTTTATTTATGTGCATGCAGGGAAGGCTGTGACTATCAAATCTGGTTTATTGTTTCTACAGTAGGCTCGGCAGCTATTTAAAATTAAAATCTGCACACAAACACATCTTTGTGATAAGAACTGTGTGTTATGTACATATGCGTAGTATAGTAGCACTTTGACTTTTTATGTATTTTCTCAGTAGTCTTCTAGTTAGAAAGGGAGGAGAGTAAAATGCGTTGTGAGACTTGTGCAATTGATTTTACTCCCCCGGGATTCCCATTAAAATCCACTGCATTTCTGGTTTTAGACACATGTTGTAGTTTAATCCCAGCTGGCAACCATCACACAGCCACCCATTCACTGCCCCACCATCTGGATGAGGAGAGAGATTGGAAGAGTAAAAGTGAGAAAACTTTTACTCTTGAGGCAAAAAACCCACAAACAAACAAACCAACCAAAAAAAAAACCAAAACCAAACAAACAAAAAAATAAACCAACGAAAAAGCCCCACCTGAGACTAACTGCGCTTCACTTAGTGCTGCCTTCATGCCCACTATAAATATGATGTCAAATGAAGGTTCGAATCTTTCAAAATAGTATTTTTATGATNAGTGGCAGAGAGCACCTCCTTTATCAGTCACAGCACTTGGATTTGGAAGTTTTGCTGTTTGCCCACTGTACTAGTTTGAAAACAAATCAGTGGGAGATCGCAAGTCAGAATTATAATAGAATAGGAAAGTTACAATAAATGCAGTAGTACAAGAACACTGACAGAGNTCTACAGTAGGCTCGGCAGCTATTTAAAATTAAAATCTGCACACAAACACATCTTTGTGATAAGAACTGTGTGTTATGTACATATGCGTAGTATAGTAGCACTTTGACTTTTTATGTATTTTCTCAGTAGTCTTCTAGTTAGAAAGGGAGGAGAGTAAAATGCGTTGTGAGACTTGTGCAATTGATTTTACTCCCCCGGGATTCCCATTAAAATCCACTGCATTTCTGGTTTTAGACACATGTTGTAGTTTAATCCCAGCTGGCAACCATCACACAGCCACCCATTCACTGCCCCACCATCTGGATGAGGAGAGAGATTGGAAGAGTAAAAGTGAGAAAACTTTTACTCTTGAGGCAAAAAACCCACAAACAAACAAACCAACCAAAAAAAAAACCAAAACCAAACAAACAAAAAAATAAACCAACGAAAAAGCCCCACCTGAGACTAACTGCGCTTCACTTAGTGCTGCCTTCATGCCCACTATAAATATGATGTCAAATGAAGGTTCGAATCTTTCAAAATAGTATTTTTATGATTTAAAGCACTGTAAGCCAGTGGTGAATCTGCCTCCAGTGGAACTGCAAGGAGAGAGAAAAGGAGTTTAGTGAGATTGATGTAAAAACCCCCATCATCGTTTAGTACATAGTCAATCAGGATAGGTGGGATGAAATACTTTTCTCCCCCAAAAAGTATTTTTGTCCAGCTTGACATCATCAATGTGACAGAAAAACTTGGAGTCTGAATCCATTAAGGACACATCCTATATCAGGCACAGAGTGTCTGTGAGAGAGGAGGAGAGAGGAGGAGAGAGGAGGAGAGAGGAGGGGAGGGGAGGAGCGAGGNAGAATAGGAAAGTTACAATAAATGCAGTAGTACAAGAACACTGACAGAGGCAGGATACAACCTGAGACCCTGTTGCTCAGGGTGGTGGCAGCAGTCCAGACGAAGTGGTCCCTCTGAAGTGGTGATCCTGTAGAAGGGTCTGGTCTTCCTCTGAATATCCATAGCTCTTGTCCTCACCTCAGACTGTATCCAGGTGGGAATGCTTGGTTCCTCCTCCTGGGCAGAGCATCTCTCAATGGGATGGTGTAATTTTATGAGGCATGCAGCGAGAGTTGATAGCCCATTACCAGAAAAATATCTCTCCAGGGGGCATTATCAGGAATGTGTCATAGAAGAGATAAAGAGCACTGCCCCACCTGGTTTTAACAGATGGTGATAGAACACGTACTTTTGGTTACATCTAAGGTTGTAACCTGAAGCACCCGGGTAGAAACCTGATTGCTGTAGGCACAGTTAGCTGGGAAGGCGATGGATGCAGGACTGGCTGCCTCACGGGAGCCGTGTAGCTCCTGGAGGAGAGTATTTCTGACCTGGTGATGAACCACAGCCTCTTCTAGAGGACATAAACCTCCTGCCCCATTGCTGATTAATTCTGGGGGTTAGTTGAAAACACCTGGATATGCTCCTGATACTTCTCATGTTCTTACAAAGGTTAAAGCTTCAAAAAAATCCAGAAGAAGTGACAGACGACTTAAGATAATCAGTTAGACACCTTGTACTCTCCAGGGAACCTTTCACTGTTAAATTCCACATTTCTCTTCCTCTCCCACTTCCTGTTTCTGTGTGCCTAAGTTGTCCCTCTTGATATTGCTACCATGCATGACTTTCCCTTGTACACCACACACCATTTCACACCTGGGCTTTAAGTCAGCTCCTTTGTCTATTTCCCTTTTGGAACAAACTTCTGAACTTCCCACTCCATGCCATCGCACCAGAAGTATCACAGAGACACTCTCAGCTGTGCCCTGGGTCACAGTCTTGTCCAGATCAGTAGAGTGATAACAAAAACTTGGTGTGGAAATAGGTGCTGCATATTTTGGATATGTCCAAGCCTGCAGAAAACAACCCTTCAGTGCCACAAAGAATTCATGGTACCCAGGACTGAAAAAAAACCCAGCCATTCTTCATTCTAGAAAATCGGCCTGGTATTAAATTTCATGACCTGTGGGAGTGATAAAAGGGAATATCCAAGCCCAGTAAAACCAGTTCTGCTCATGCCATCCATTGCCCAGTGCCATGGCAGGGTTTGTGCCATGGCTGAAACACTGCCCTGCTCTGAATTTCATTTTCCTACTACTGGCTCAGTTGGGCAAGTTTCTAAAGGACCTACCTCAGTCGAGTTTGGCCTTCAGTTTCACTTAGATACTGTGAATTTCCTTCTTTTCTGATATCTCTCACTGTGCTGTGAAACAGCTTCAGTCCCAGCAGTTAAATGCTTGGGTAGTGGGAATGTGACTCCCAGAGAGTCTCCTGACTGATCAGGCTAGAAAATCACGTCAACAACCCCTGAGAGAGAGAGAAAAACTCTTCAAGAGAGAGGATAGATCTGTATAAATAGGATATACCCACATACACGTCTTAAATTAAGCAGAGCCAGAGGAGTTCATGAGGGCTGCTGGAAAGAAACAAAAATGTACACTCCATGTACATTGCTCAGGAGTCACCCACCCGTGAAGCTGAAGCCTGAGCCCTTCAAATCACATCACTTTGTCAGTTTCTGAGGTTGCTCCTCTCATGCCAAAGCACCTATTGGAATAAGCCTTGACCCACGTCAGAGAGCAGGGAACAAGTACATTTTCTTACCCAGTGCCTGCGAAGGCTTGGCCCAGAGCCACGCGGCCCAGAAGTCACTTTGCATTTTAAAACCAGGTTTGAAGAAGCCCTGCAGCCAGCCAGCAGCAGAAAGAAGAGGTGAGGAGATAAACTGCGGAGGAGCAGAGGTACCAGAAAGAGGGGAAAAGAAAAGAAAAGAAAGGGAGTTTTTTTTCACCTGGCATAACAGCAAGCACACCTGGAAAAAAGGGTCTGCAGCTGCCTGGTTTTTTCATGTAGCAGAAGGTAAGAGGAGAAGAGAAAATAAGAGCTCTCCCATTCAGGGTAGATGTGCTGGCATACTCCAGTGGAGAGACCAGTTGCAGTTTGGAAGAGAGGGAGCAGAATTAATGAGGTTTTCAAGGCTGTCTGCACTTTGCTGGGCTATACAGCCAGTTGCACTCCTGTGGCCATTAAAGATTAAGGAATGCTATTTCTGCAGCTTGTCACATGGATCTCCCATTTCTTTTTAAGAGGTTCCCAAAGCGAATTGTGGGCAGGAGCTTTTGCCTCCGTGGCAGTCTGCTGCTAGGGCCACCACTGATGTCACCGATTTAACCCCAGCCAGCAGCCAGCCCCATGCAGCTGCTCACTCATTGTCCCTCCAGCAGGACTGGGGAGGGAATTAGATGGGTGAAAGTGAAGGAACTCATGGGATAAGATAAATGCAGTTTAATAAGGAAAGAAAAGCCACACACATGAGGAAAGCAAAGCAAGGAATTCACCGTGGGCAGGCAGGTGCTCAGCCATCCCCAGGAAACCTGGGCTCCATCGCAGGTGGCTTGGGGAGACAAACCCCATCACTCCAAACACACCCCCTTCCTCCTTCTCCCCCCAGCTCTGGGTGCTGAGCCCCACATCACATGGTCTGGAATATCCCTGTAGTCAGCTGGGATCAGCTCTCCCAGCTGTGCCTCCTCCCAAATCCTTCTGCACCCCCTGGCTGGTGGAGCGGTGTGAGAAGCAGGAGAGGACTCGATGCTGTGCAATTGTTCTTCAGCCATAAAAAAACCATCCCTGTGTTATCAGCAATATTTTCAGCACAGAGCCCAAACAGCCCTGTCTGGTAGCCTAGCTACTCTGAAGAAAATGAACTCTATCCCAGCCCCAGCCAGCCCACATGGTGACTGTGGGAAATGCAAAAGATGAGAAGGCTTTCAGATTGAGTGAGAAGAATAGGTTTTGGAAATAAAGGAAAGATTTTAGGTTCAGCTGCAGCTGCAAATGCCTGAAGTTAGAAGAAGATGCAATTATCTAGACAGCAAGGACATTAAAACAAGGGTTAGTGTTTCTAGGTTTGGCTCAGAGAAGTCTTGAAGCTGCAGAAAATGTGCTTAGCAAAGATACTGAAGTTTTAAGCTTAATAATGGAATATTGTTCATTGTTATTACAAGACATACAAACGAGTATTGTTTGTAACAGGTGTAGGTGTGCTTTTTAGTGACTGGTTAGAACACTTGTCTGTAAACTTTAGAAGCCTGCTATTGGCTGAAAAACTTTTAAGGATGCTCTGTAACCAAGAGATTTCGGGTCATCAGCTCAGGCGTGAGCCGTGCACCATCTCTTGTGTAAAGGAGGCTGATGCCCGAATGAAATAATAAAAAAAAACTCCTGGAACATCTGCCTGGGCCCCTGTCCCGTTTGTGCAAGCCTCCGACAGCAACCTCCGGGCAGCAAGTGCTGGTGGCTGGCACCGCGTAGGACACACAGTCCCTGCAGAGCTCCTGGATTAGCTGCTGTCCTCCTAATGGGCTCAAGACCTCCTAATCCTGGTTTTGTGCTGCAGGCTGGCTTGCCCTGCTCACCTAGGGCCGGCACAGGCTCTGTTGTCTGCCACAAGGAGCCTCTCTGCAGGGAAAAGATGCGTGGAGCCCCTGCCTCGGGGTGGGAGAGCGCTGGGCCGGTGGCTGCCAGAGCCCAGCTGATGGCACTGTGTCCCTGTCGGTCTGCTCGGCCGCAGGAGAGGGCGATTCGCCTGTGCCTGGCTGGAAAAGCCTGCCTTTTGCTGGCCGGATGAGTCAGCGGCTTCTCTCCGGCGGGCATTTATGTTTAATGGTGTTTTTACCCGATCCTCCCGGGGGCATGTCCTCTTTTGAAGCAGCTGCAGTTTTGCTCCGGCCGATAGAAGTTGCTGGGCGCATTTGGACAACTTTGTCAAAGGTCTGAGGAGCCAAGACCGGGCAGAGAGACGCAGGACCTGAATTTGCAAGCATTTTCACTGGCTTTGCCCCATGCCCTGCGTTATCCCAGGGCTTCTGCCACATCCCCACGAGACCTGAGTCGCGGTTTTGTCTCTGAGTGAAATGTAAACAAATTGCTGGATCTGTTAATGGTTTTTGTTGACTCGTGGGGAATGCAGTGCTAACTAGGCACCCTGCATCTGCCACTCCCACCTTAATGGTGCTTGAAGAGTGAAGTTCAAACCCACCTCGCATAAGAGTCCTTGTTCAAGTAATTTTAAGGCGAGATGGTTAAAAGCGCTTGGAAGTGCATTTCTGCTCTCCAGTTTGCTTGTTAAAGGGGTCAGGGTCAGGAGCAATTGAAAATGCCACCATGACATTTTGTAGGGGGTGGTACTCCTGTTTTCCTCCACAGAGAGAGGAACTGCAGCACGGATGTGCAGGGAGGTAGCAGCTCATCCACTTTCCCTGTTGCCAGCAGAAAGCAAGGAGATTAAAGCTTAAAATAGCAGCAGAACTACATGGCCATCAACTGATCTTGTAAAAGGCAGGGCAGAGATTTCAGCATATTGTCCATCTGCTATCAGGGCAAGGCAGAGTTGGAGACAGCTTCTGTCCTTTCTTTCTTTCTCTCAGGGCATGTTTAATCTGTGAGACAGGCAGATTTTTTTATCTGGCTTGATAAATGACAGAGAGAGGTGGAAAAGTGAGGACACACTGAGTTTGTGGCACGAAGACGCCCTGTGTGTTCAAATAAAAGAAAAAAATCAGGGCTGCAGGCATTGAGGTGAGGCAAAAAGTGGAATTCGGGGTGTGTGAGCCTGGGGGACAATAAGAGAATTACAAAAGGGTTGCAAGTCACATTTCTGCAGCTCTGTGAAAGCAGTGCTGTGTGTGCTTGTGTGCCCTCTTTGGGGAGCAGCAGTGAGCGATGGAGCTGACCCCTTACCTCCCCAGATCTCATGGGGAAATCTGGCTGCAGGGCCAAAGATTGGCAGCAAGAAAACAACCCCACAGCGTGGCTGGGCATGATGGAGTCACAAGAATCTGGGGGCCATGACATGGGTGCTCTGACCCTGTCCTATGTTTCCTGTACACGAAACACCAAGGCAGAAGATGATCTTTGTGCCAAAAGATGATTCTCTGCCACCTCTTGGAAAGAAGGAACTTCACTTTGGTCGCTAGCTGGCCGAGGCAAGGATGGGAGCCTGGGGAGATCATCTCCTGACTCTGGGCTGACATAGTTGAGAGATGAGCTTCTCTTCTATTCACCACGCTTCTGGCAGCACTCCTGGGCTGTCTGCACCCAGGGAGCACTGAGCCACACAGCTCAGCCCACTCAGAACAGGGCTGTCCCCAGCTGGAGCTGCTCCAGGGGGTTCCTTTGAAGACTGCAGACTGACTCGGGATTATTTTTTCTGATCAAAGATTTCCTGTCGTGGGCTCTTGGGAGACAACCTGCCCTTTGCTGGTTTGTTAGAGGTCTAAAACAGATAAAAAAGAGCAGTGTGCTCTATCAGAGGAGATAAAAAAGGTCACTGTTTGTTATCAGAGATTTGGACTCAGTCTCCGGTTGAAACAGTGGGAGCACCATTGCTGGGGGACTTCCAAATCCAGGGACTGCCATGTATCCATGCATGCTGTGGAAAGCAGTTGTGCATTGCCAGGACTTTAAATTAGGTTCCCTAATGAGCTCTGAGCTGCTAGTGAGATCCAGCAGTCCCAGAAAACTTAATTTGCAAGGATCTGCAGCAAAATGAGCAGGTCTGGCTTGATTTCCTGATCATGCACAGGGTAAAGAGCAGGCCAAGGGTGTCCCAGAAGAATAAGTGTGAGTCAACAGACACAGAGTTGAAGCAAATGGAATTCTTTATGAAGGATATTGCAGAGCTGAGCCTAGTGTTGGGTGGCTGCAGGCCCATGAGGGGAGATGTGGGCAACCTAAAACCTTTCCAGGTGGCTTTTGTAACTGTGCCCTCCTGGCTGTGCTGGGACAAGGGTACCCCAGAGAAAGTTTGCTCGTCAGCACTGGTCTGAGCACAGCATCCTGCAGAGAGATCCTTCTTGCTGGCAGCCCACCACGAAAATCACCTCCTGGCTTCTTGGTAAGACTGCTAAAATGAGCACACAGTGAGTTTAAGGAAATAGGCATTTACTGTCACGATGGTTTTGTGTCAAAATTAGTCAGCAGCGTGTTTAAAGCGGGACTGTGATGAAGCATTGATCACACTCATTGATTTTTTTCACTTGATATTCAGTGGTTGTGTATTTCACAGCCACCTCACGACGAGTGTAAGTTACATTACCCATTTCTCCTACTTCTCTGTGATAAAATAATTACTTAGTGATATAACATTATCACTGTTTCGTGGTAGCTGGAGAGCACAAAAGCCCAGTGAAGCCTTAGCATAGGCTAAAAACTCCTGGAGAAAGAGTTGGGTGTGGAGTTTTGTTACTGTGACCTAGTCCCAAAGCAAAGCAGGTGCCATGGATACCAGAGGGTCTAATGAACTTGTAGACCAGAAACCCAAGCTTTTAGTATTTCAAGGGAAATACTAAATAAATGAACAATTAGATAAATAGTCCTTCATCATTACAAGAAAGGGAATGTATTGTGTGACAGCCAAACTGTTGTGGCAACACTTTCTTTATTGAAAGTTAATTTGCTTTGATATTATCTTCCACCCTCTGCCCTCCCACATTTTAACAGGTCATGAGATATTGTGTAATAAATTAATATTTAATCATTGTGCCTTCAGGTTGTGAACAAACAGCAGGTGTTCTTCTAAGTGCACCTAGTATATAACATCAACTACTCAGCTTGTAAAGGGTTAAAGATCAGAGTGGGCAAGACCTTGCCAAGGATTAGAGCACATTAATGGAAAAAAAAAAAAAAAAACAAAACCATTGTCACATCTAAAATGCACCTCTACATCCTACTAATGTGTCGTAATTTAATATAATTAAGTTGTGCAACCCGAAAATGCTTGATTTCATTGCAAATATCCATTTTAGGAGGCGGCTCAGCAGCTGAAAATTAGGGTGCTTGGGGCATTGCTGGCAGCTAGATGTACCCAGAACCCACAAGCTGGGACCTGGAAATAAGTTCTGAACTGGAGCCCTGGTTCCCTTCCACGCTGGGATGAGGAGGGAGACAGAAGAGGTGCAGAGCCACGCAGGGTGGGAGGGAGAAGGAGCTGTCAGAGAGGGATTTGCCCCTCTGTGAAACTTGCCAGTGCTGCCTGCCCAAGGCTTGGAAGTGTGGTTCTCTCTTCTGCTTCTCTCCCAAAATGGCTCCAAGAGAGAGGGTGTAGGACTTTTCCTCGAGTTTTTCCACAGCATGAGGGAACTTGGATAATTTTGGATAAGAAAACTGAGGAAGCAGGTCAGTTTCATCAACCTTATGTTTTAAGCAGGTACTATTAAAAATGATTTTTGAAGTCATAAGTATAGTAAAAACAACCAAAACTGTTGTGTATAAAATTAGTATTATTTTCCTGGCGTTAAATAATTGCAGTAACAGTTTCTTTCAATAAATGTTAAGGCTGCTGTGAATCTCATCACCAGCATCAGCCTGGACTCTTTACAACTTCACTGTAGCATGAAAAGTTTAACAATCTCCTGTTTGCCTCTGTAAGCAAAGCACTTTATGGGTTGGAAGAGCTTGTTGGCTACTCTTCCTAAAGAAGGGCCTTTGAGCATCTGGCTGGCACAAGAAAGAGTAACTGCTCATGATTTAAACCATACAAACTAATCCAAAAAAGCAGTATCATATGGTTTTTTCGTGGTATATATATATAAAAAAATAAGGCTTTTGTATTCTCCCCTGTGTATATGAAAATTGATATGATTTGTTTCTGTATTATCAAAGAAGCTGCTTGATGCCTCATCATTTTGTACTTCCTGTCTGTGAAATTAAATCTAAAAGTAGTTGAGTTTTGTGTGAATCTTTGTTGTTGTTGTTGTTATCAACAAATACAGACTAATCTATTTCCTTGATTGAGGTTTGTTTCTTATTTGGGAGGTTTCTTTTGGTCATTTGTTTGTTTATATTTCAACATTAATAAGTGCTCCTCTTAAAAAAAAAAAATCAGTCTGCAAGCATATTACTAAGAGTGACATCTGGCTGAAATCAGCAAGATTTAACCATAAAACATTAATTCCTCTGCTACTGAGGGGAAGAAACATATTTTCTTCAGCTGAAAATGCAATCAATCGTTTAAAAAAAGGAACGATGACTCCTGAAGCCTGCATCTATTGCATATGCTATAAAAGCAGAGATTCTATAGCTTGCCATGGCTGTCCCATGAGAAGCAGTAGCAAATGTCTTTTCAAAGAGGAAAAAATAAAAATAAATCACCATTATTATGATGTTTACTCATTCTGCCAGAGATATTTTCTTCTCGTATTATGGCCTTAGTGATGCATTAAGGTGACCTTTATGACATTAAGGAATGTAGCTCTCTAGAAGAGAAATAACAAAAAATAAATAACCATGCTTCTTTTGCAACTCCCTTGAGCAGTTTTCTGTGAAATGTCACCTCCAGTGGTCAATGTAGCCTAAAAGTTGTAGGGGTGATCATTTAATGATTTCCCTGCAGCTGCTGTAGGGAAATACTGCTATATTCCCATTTTTTGCAACTCTGAGGGAAATGGGTAAACACAGAACACAGTTATGGGATTGTGGTTAAAGTGCTTGCCTAATTGGCAGTTAAGGAAATAACACTGTTATGAAGTTCTCTGTAGAAGAATTGTGTATGAAATAACCTAGTTCAGGAATATTCTATGAAGTTCATTGAATATACTGGGTTTCCTTCCTTCCTTCCTTCCTTCCTTCCTTCCTTCCTTCCTTCCTTCCTTCCTTCNAAACAAACTGAACAAAATGTAAGACCTCTTCTGAAGACTTCCAAGTAATTTTCTGCTTTTAGGAGTTATTTAGTGTCCGGTTGTTGCTCCTGGATTTGGTTTACTGGCCACAAAACAGGAGAAACAGCTACAAAGTGAAATTATCATGTAAGATTGCAGCTGTGTAGTAATTCACATGCACCTCATAAAATGACTGCAGATGTGTCCAAGCAGCTTATCTCTTAATTTATTTTCTTTTAAGACAAGGGGAAAAAAGGGAAGCATGCCACACAGGGTTCTAGGCTTGTGATAATCATGGCTTTAAGAGCACAGTTCAGTGAGAGTGCTGTTCAGATGTATTTTGGGACCTTGGCTATGTAGCTAAAATATGGATTGTCTCTACTGTAATAGGGACCAATTCAGGGTAGCCCTGTAAGTACCAAAGGTTTGTGGTATAAATGTCACTGCAGTGTCCAAATATTAGCTGTTTCTTCTTACATGTTTTGACCAGTGGAAAACTGTCAATAAGTAGTTGTCACTTTGTGCCTTGGAACTCCATTTTCCCAGAGATGGCACAAGTACTTGCCTGGAGAAGAGCTTATCCCACCCTGCTCCTTGAATTTTGCATGGTAGTTACATGTACCACAGGATAACCATGTGAGTGAATGTCCAAAGTGTGCGTGCCAACAGCCCCTTCAAAGTTGCAGGTGCTATTTTCTCAGATCTGGAAAAGATCGAAATGTGTCTATTCAAAAGTTGTCTACACTACCACGGCATCAGCTGTGTCATTTTGTACAGAAAATTGTTTGGGTGGATTTGCAGAATTTTTCCCTGGAAAAGCTGCATAACTATTTGTAAATATATATATATATATAGGTTCTCTTTGTTCAGTGATATAAAAGTTAAATTTAGCAGAGCATCACTATCCAGCAACGTAGATCATACACAGAGACGTGGGCAGGCAGAGCACACCTGATGTATTACAAAACAAGCAAGTTTTGCAAATTGCTCTTATGGGTGCACTTCTTAGAAAGCAGCAATAAAGATAAATATTTCACACCCAATAACAGTGTTGTATCTTGTTTTAGCTTTCCTGGAAGTTTCAAAAGTTAACAAGGCTTTTCTTAGAAAACATGAATCATATGCAATATGAATTATTTCTGAGCACTCTATTTGCCCAGGGACTCAGCCTCTTGGGGCTTCAAGTACTACTGGGAATGCAGATCGTTTCTCAGAAGAGATGCTGAGGAGCTACTAAATTTCCAGACTGCAGTACTTAAGAATTCCAGAAGTTTTCTTCAAGTTCATTCACTGTTTTCCTTATTTAATTAAAGGCGTTACTACGTTAGAGCAAGGTTTTGGTTTAGAACTTTGTATCAGTAAATTAATTTTGTCAAATTGCTCATCATCTTTAGAAAAAAAACTTTAATGTGCCACGTGCACCCCTCAGGTTGGAAACCTTTGAAGTGCCAGGTGAGTGAGCAGCTTGGCCAGCCTTCAGCCCAAACTGGAAATGAGCAGTGAGTAAATGTCCAGTCCCACCCTGCTCTGCTTCCTTGGTATCGCGCTGATAACAGACTTTTGGCCTGCTTTTAAGATATTTTTTGGGCCAAACCTATATACAAACCTATGTATAGAGAGCCTCCTATATATAGGAAAAAAAAGAACATCTCAACCTGTCGGAGTCCAGGGAAGCCTGACAGCTTCTCCTGCTCCTCTGGTGGTTTCTTTATATCCCCAGAGCTCCTCAAAAGTGGCCCAGTCAGCGACCTATGCTTTTGGAGAAGCTCCCTCCACTTTTGGGAGAACCTGAATGCACCAGAGAGGTGAAGAGATTTTTGTTTAGTGTGCCACAGAGAGTTTAATTGTTGTTTTAGGATCTTGCTCTGTGTATTACATAGGGACAAGATGGAGATTTTTGGGTGTGGTTTTCCCTTCTTTCTTCTTCTCCTCTCTCCTCATTCTCTTCCTCTCTTCTCTGACACCAGTCCCTGTGGTGTGGTAGTTGGTGGAAAAAAGTTAGTATTGAAAAGACATATCAATAAGATGAGGGTTTACTGGTGTTGGAAACAAAATAAAATACGTATTGTTTCTTGAATGGTTGTTAGTAAGATATAAAAAGTAGCTGCTGATCTGCAGCCATTGCCTTTCTGCCCTGGTGCCCTCAGAGGATGCTGCCACTGCCTCCGAGGTCTTGATAAGAAAAATAAACAACTTGTGAAACAGCAAAGAAGATGTCTCACTTCGTTCTTTTCAACATGAAGAACTGAAGGAATAGAATCTCCAGGGCAGAGGACAGGGACAGGAGCCAAGGGCTCCAGTCCCTGCGGGGGCACCAGGCCTCCGACATCAACCCAGAGAGATAATTGTGAGAAAGTCTGGAGGCAAATGTGCAGCCTGGAAACTGATGCAGGTTTATTGAATGCTGGTTTATGCGTGGTTTAGTCCTGAAATGAGCCTAGGGAAGGTTACCTGTTCATTAATTTGTATTTAGGTGTTCCGAGACATATTTTCCACATTGGTTAAAATTTAACTTCAATTAAATTTCTTCTGGAATGCGCCCGTTTAATCAGACAGAATACTGAAGATTAAAATTTGAGGTACTGACTGAACAGGTGATTTGTCTGATTTTGTTGATCTTTTTTCCTTTCAACTTATAGTTTGTGCCAAAATATTTGACTCAGAAACCCAAAAATGCTCCTTTTAATAGTTTAAAAATATGATTCTCCTTTTGAGTCTTTTTTGTCCACTTGAGGCCATGAAAGATTTTTAAATTTCTTGCTTTAAAGGACACTTGAGTCCCTCAAAGGTTTTACATTTGGTGTCATTACTATTATTATTTCCTTAATGACAATTTAGCATTTGAAGGACAATAATCTGATCTTAATTCCTGAGCTGCTTTTCCCAGCCATCCCACTGGAGATCAGGGACCATCTCAAATCCCTCCCTTATCTCTCTCCTGTGAAACCCCAGGGGTGCCAGGCAGGATGTTGTCTGTAGCTCTGAGGGATGTTTTGATGCCCATCTCCTGGAGGAAAGGTTCCTTGAGGAAAAGGATCTGCCTGTAGTAAGGAGCAGATCCAGTTGGAAGCTTTGGATGTCAGAAAGCACCACTTCCTTCTGCTCACGGGGAATTCCCATGTATTCTTTATATACATATTTATTCATACATAAAACGGGAATTCTGAGAGAGCCATGCATCACATCTGTGACATTTTATGCTATTCAAGTATCGTTGACTGCTGCCTTAAGACATTTTGAGAGATGAAAGGGGATTTGACAAAGAATAAAATCAAGGGTGATTTCAGTAAAGGTCTTAGTTTTTGCCATTTTGTGCAGTCTTTTGCTTTTGCTCCTGTGAGTGGTAACTGGCATTGCTGTTTTCTGCTTTACCTACTCGGTTTTGGGGCAGATTAAGTGGCCTTCCTGGAACCCCACAGCCCCCTTATTACTCACCCCCCAAAGCTTTTTTCAATAATGGATACACCTCTTTCCCTGTGTGTGTGCCAATGCTCCTTTTAAACCTTTTAAAATAAGATTGCCCATGAGGCAGGAGATGATCCAGGAGCCCACTGGCAGTTTGGGATGGAGCAGGATATGGATATGGGGCCAAGGTATTTCAGATGGGGACCCAGGGGGATTTTGGACACAGATCAATTCAATTTTGTCGTGGGGCACAAACCAAAGCAGAGTTGAGGCCCAACACCAATAACCAGGCCACTGTCATCTGGTTGGGGAAGAGGGCACATGAAAAAGCTGGGGCATCTTGGAATGCCATCAGCTCATCAGGAATCCAGGGAAGGGGAGGGGAGGATGAGTGCCCCAAGGGTGAGTGAAGAACTTGGCACTGGGAGACCACTTGCCAGGGAGAGAATGGCAAGGAGGGAGAATATCTTCATGTCAAGGACACCCACCCCTTCAAGGTCCCACAGCCCTGGGGGCCCCAAAGAGCCCTGTCCCTCAAAAAAGAATTGTGACAGGCCTGGGGGTCCTGCAAAGGCCAGAAGATCCCTCTACAAAGGGGGATAACATGGCTTTGGGGATCCAGGGAGAGGGAGGATGTGTTAAAGTCCTGGGGGTCCTGATCAGCCCAGCCCCACTCCACAGGGGTGTCATTACTGTGGGGGTCCCACGGAGAGGGGGTGTAATCAATACAGGAGGGTCTCAGAATTGGGGGGGGGGGGGTTAAAGGTCCTGGGGGTTGGGATGAGTCCTGACTCCCAAAATGGGGCTGCCACAGCTATGGGAGTTCCACTGAGCCCAGGCTCCCCTCAGGAATGGGTGTCCCAGCTCTGGGGGTGCTGCAGGGTTCAGGAGACACCCTGAGAAAAGAGAATATCCTGGGAGAGGGGCGGAATGTCACCACCCCAGGTGTCCCAGGGGTTCTGCCAAGCCCAGCACGTTCAGGGAAGAGGGTCCCGTGCAGGTCCAGAGTCATACTGCTGCCAGCCCACCATGAAGGGACAGCAGCTAAGGGGCCAACACTTGCCCCTGCCCTGGCCACCCTGTCCCTGGGGAAGCCACCATGGCCCACGAGGAAGCCATCACCTCAGCCCTGTCCCCTGCCAGCAGCTGTCCCTGTCCCAGCAGTCCCGCATCGCCTGCAGCGCCCTGGCGTGGGCAGTGAGAGCTCAGGAGCCGGGTTGGTTCTCCTGAAACAGGAGTTTATTAAAGGGACTGCAACAAACAATCCTAAGAGCAAACGAATGAACACAGAAATATTTATAAAAATAAAAAAACACAAAAATATTTTTAACCATAAAAAAAAAACAAAACAAAACACAGAAGTATTTATAACAACCAACACAAAAATATGTATAACAACGAACACAAAAATATTTACAACAAACAAACGCAAAACCAATCTGAAACCGGACCAAGCCGAGGCGCATCCCCGAGCCGAGCGAACCTTTCCTACAGTCCCAGCTCCAGCCTTCTCCCGGCGGGGCTCACAGGTCCCACCCGCGGCCGAAGAGCTCCCGCCGGCTGCGCTCCCGGAGCCGCCTCTGCCCGCGGAACTTGCGCAGCTCCTCCTTGAACGCCGCGTGCTCCATGGGCCGATAGTCCCGGGGCTCGCAGTGGCTCTGCAACCCACGGCTCCGTCAGCCTCCCCGCACCGCAGCCCCTGGAGCTGGAGATCCCGTCCCGCGGCATCCCGAGGATGCTCAGAGCCAAAGCTGCCCCCTCCCCACCGCCTTGTGCCCCCGCCCGCAGTTCTCGCCCTCCTGGCACGGACCTGTCCCTGCCACCGAGGGGACACAGGGAGGGGACTCACCGGAAACTGAAAGAAGAACTCCCGGTACCCCCCCTTCAAGACGTAGAGCTCGGGGTAGTGCAGCTGGGGATACTCGTGGCAGGAGCGATCGCTCTCCCGCAGGAACTTGCACCTGTGCCACAGGGAAAGGCCGCGGGATCAGCCCCGTGCCGGGATCCGGGGCTGGCAGACCCCAGTGTGCCCCCCGCAACATCACTCACATTTTGGGGCCCCTCTCAACAGAGAACTCGCAGTGGAAGATGATGATCACCCTCTTGCTGGGGTCCAGGGGCACGACGGGCTGCTCCAGCAGGAATTCTTCCACGTCCCGCTTCAGCGGCAGGTTGACAGCGCCCTGGGGAGGCAGAGGAAGCACCATTTCCCACTTCATTTTCTGCAGGAACCCAAGGACGCTTCCCCACAATCTCCACCACCGTCACCCTCCTCTTTCCAGCTGGGAATTAACCCTTTACGGGGTAGCTCGGCACTTTCCAGGAGGCTGCTGCACCCCACTGGGAGGCTCAGTACCCTTCATGCGGGGCTGCTCAACCCGTCGTGGTGGGCTCAGCACCTCTGAGGGTGGGTGGGGTGGGGCCCCCGCCCTTCCTCCCGGCCTCAGGGGGGTTCTGACCTTGACGTGGCCCCCCTCGTACTCGTAGGGGTACCGGCAGTCCACGATGATGCTGCTCTCGATGAAGCTGCTGAAGTGCCCTGCCAGCACCGCCTCCAGCTGCGGGGGGAGAGCGTCACCAAGGGGGACACACGGGGNGGGACAGCAGCTAAGGGGCCAACACTTGCCCCTGCCCTGGCCACCCTGTCCCTGGGGAAGCCACCATGGCCCACGAGGAAGCCATCACCTCAGCCCTGTCCCCTGCCAGCCGCTGTCCCTGTCCCAGCAGTCCCGCATCGCCTGCAGCGCCCTGGCGTGGGCAGTGAGAGCTCAGGAGCCGGGTTGGTTCTCCTGAAACAGGAGTTTATTAAAGGGACTGCAACAAACAATCCTAAGAGCAAACGAATGAACACAGAAATATTTATAAAAATAAAAAAACACAAAAATATTTTTAACCATAAAAAAAAAACAAAACAAAACACAGAAGTATTTATAACAACCAACACAAAAATATGTATAACAACGAACACAAAAATATTTACAACAAACAAACGCAAAACCAATCTGAAACCGGACCAAGCCGAGGCGCATCCCCGAGCCGAGCGAACCTTTCCTACAGTCCCAGCTCCAGCCTTCTCCCGGCGGGGCTCACAGGTCCCACCCGCGGCCGAAGAGCTCCCGCCGGCTGCGCTCCCGGAGCCGCCTCTGCCCGCGGAACTTGCGCAGCTCCTCCTTGAACGCCGCGTGCTCCATGGGCCGATAGTCCCGGGGCTCGCAGTGGCTCTGCAACCCACGGCTCCGTCAGCCTCCCCGCACCGCAGCCCCTGGAGCTGGAGATCCCGTCCCGCGGCATCCCGAGGATGCTCAGAGCCAAAGCTGCCCCCTCCCCACCGCCTTGTGCCCCCGCCCGCAGTTCTCGCCCTCCTGGCACGGACCTGTCCCTGCCACCGAGGGGACACAGGGAGGGGACTCACCGGAAACTGAAAGAAGAACTCCCGGTACCCCCCCTTCAAGACGTAGAGCTCGGGGTAGTGCAGCTGGGGATACTCGTGGCAGGAGCGATCGCTCTCCCGCAGGAACTTGCACCTGTGCCACAGGGAAAGGCCGCGGGATCAGCCCCGTGCCGGGATCCGGGGCTGGCAGACCCCAGTGTGCCCCCCGCAACATCACTCACATTTTGGGGCCCCTCTCAACAGAGAACTCGCAGTGGAAGATGATGATCACCCTCTTGCTGGGGTCCAGGGGCACGACGGGCTGCTCCAGCAGGAATTCTTCCACGTCCCGCTTCAGCGGCAGGTTGACAGCGCCCTGGGGAGGCAGAGGAAGCACCATTTCCCACTTCATTTTCTGCAGGAACCCAAGGACGCTTCCCCACAATCTCCACCACCGTCACCCTCCTCTTTCCAGCTGGGAATTAACCCTTTACGGGGTAGCTCGGCACTTTCCAGGAGGCTGCTGCACCCCACTGGGAGGCTCAGTACCCTTCATGCGGGGCTGCTCAACCCCTCGTGGTGGGCTCAGCACCTCTGAGGGTGGGTGGGGTGGGGACACCGCCCTTCCTCCCGGCCTCAGGGGGGTTCTGACCTTGACGTGGCCCCCCTCGTACTCGTAGGGGTACCGGCAGTCCACGATGATGCTGCTCTCGATGAAGCTGCTGAAGTGCCCTGCCAGCACCGCCTCCAGCTGCGGGGGGAGAGCGTCACCAAGGGGGACACACGGGGGACAGAGGGGGAACAGGCAGGCAGCCCCTCGAGGGTGGTGGGGGGTTGGGGAGGGGCTGCAAGCCCCTTACCGTGCCAGGGGAGATGTACTTCAGGCCCGGGTCCTTCCCCTCCACCGTCGGCAGAAGGTGAGGCTGGAACAGAGAGACCGTGGGGTCATCCCCGTCCCACGGACAACTCCCGGGGGTGCCACCTGTCCCCCCAGCCCCGTGGCCAGTTCTCCACCGGCGGGAGGGGAAAGGGCAGATAAACGTGGCTGTGGCACAGAGCTGGACCAGAGGAGTGGTGATGGGGCTCTTCATCCAATGCAGAAGTTGCTGGTTGGGAAGTCACAGCCCCAAGGCCCCGTGCCCCCAAGTAAGGGCCACCAGCTCGCTTTGGGCTCTCACAGCGGTGCGGGGCTCCAGTTCAGAATAGTGAGGGCACCACCCCCAGTCCTGCCCCATCCTCGTGGCCCTACCTTGGAGAAATCCCCAATGAGCTCCTGGTCATCGCTGGCCAGCAGGTTCTCGATCTCCTCAAGCCGGGCAGACCTGGAACGCTCCAGCCGCACTCCCTGCGGAGACACCACCCAGAGGCATCCCCAGATGTCCGCAAGGGCTCTGGCAGAGCCGGCCCTGAGTGTCACCCCACACCTTCCTCATGACCCACCGCCTCCACCGACGCCTCCCGGCCAGGGGTGCCAGGCACCCTCCTCTGCCGCTTGGCCTTGACAGGGCTGCCCCTGTCCGAGGGCTGTCCCCGCTTCAGGACCGGCCTGGGGACACTGCCGAACACCGAGGGCGAGAGGAAGAGCGGCAGGCAGTGGCTGCGCTTCCCCGGACGCTGCGGGGAGAGCCCGCACTGCTGCCTGGGGATCTGGCAAGCCCCAGCACCAGGAAGGCAGCGGGCAAGGGTCCCGCTCCACATGCCCAAGACAAGCCCGCAGCCCCCGGGCTGGTGCAGCTCACCAACCAGCCCCCACCCCAGGGACCTTCGGCCCCAGACCCCCCTCTGGAGAACCCAAGAAGGGATTGTGGGGCTCTATCCGCTACCAAAGGCTCTCACGTACCAGCTTTGCCTCCTCCTTTTTCATCACTGGTGTGGTCACGAGGTTTTCCAACCCCTGGGGCACGGCGGTATCACTCTGCCAGGGCAGCAGCTGGGAGGACTTGGGGGAGAGGAGATCGTGAAACGGGGACAAGTCCTGGCAGACGCTCCCCACCCCCAGGCAGGGATGGATCCCATACGCGAGGTCCATCCACCTCCCAGTGCCTTCCAGGTTTGGAGACAGGGTGTGCCCATGACCCCCCAGCCCGCCCATCTCCCACATTCACCGCTCTCCAGGGCACCCGGGGAGGTTGGAGCGGCAGCTCCCATGTGTGCAGCCACGGGATCACCCATCCCTGGTGCCCTCCCGAGCCCTCTCTCACCAGCAGCTCTGATGCGGGGCAGGGGCTCTTGGCAAGGGAGTCCCTCCTGGCAGCCCCATGGCTCCCCTGGCCCAGCCTCTGCCGCTTCTTGGGGACAAAGCCCTCCTGCAGCGGGGGGGACACGGCGTCAGCACCCCTCTGTCCCCTCCCTGCCC
>VZTN01030918.1:202775-214635 GCA_013400515.1 Erpornis zantholeuca
GTGAGAGGTGACAAGAGGCGGAGAGAGGTGACAAGAGGCGGCAGGTGACACCCGCCGCGCTCCTGTTTACAGTAACAGAATAAAAACAACAGCGGCGCCCGCAGCCAATGGGAGGCCGCGGCGGGCACGAGGCGACGTCCCCAGCCAATGAGAGATCGCGGGGGTCGCGAGCGGAGACGCCGCCCGCCAATGAGAGGTGCGGAGGGCGCTTGGGGGCGGGGCCGCAGCCGAGGGGGCGGTTTCTGAGCGAAAAGGGGCGGGGGCACACGAGGGGGCGTGGCCAACGGGGAAAGGGGCGTGGCCAGCGCGGTCCCCACGCGTGGCGCGGCCGGACCTGGTCCTTGCGGGGGACACTCGGTCAGCCCTGATGGCCCTCGTGTGTCACCTGCAGGGAAACCCACCCAACGCCACCCCGACAACCACTGAGTGCCAAATCCAGCCACAAGAAAGCAGGGTTGAGATCTTGGAGGTTGGGTTTTTAATTGGTGGAGTTTTCTTTTTTCTTTTTTTTTTTTTTTTTAACAGGCAGTTGTGAACAGCCTGCTCTATTTACCTGCCAAAAAAACTTTCATTTCTGTTCCAAACTTAAGCCAAAATCAGTTTATTGCCACTGGTGCTTAAGGGAACTTGATTTCTTTGCTCTTTCAAACGTGCCCTTGACATTGAGTCTGTGGTGTTCGTGTCCCTCTGTGGTTCCAGCCTGCCTCAGTTTCCTCATGAGTGTGCCAAAGCAGATGGAATTTTAACAGAGGTAAAGACTGGGGTGGGGGGGGTTGATCATAACCTAGGACTAATCCCAAAAGTGTTCGACTGTGCCTCCCTTTTCTCCCCCTTGGGGATCAAAGCTCCCCGAGGAGTCCAAACCCACTTTGTGGGTGATGGGAAGGTGCCCCATTCCTTTATCGAGGGCCTATAGCTCTGACGTGACCCCGCAGAAAGCACCACTCCTCCTCCTCAAGGTGAACTTCCATGGATTCTTTACATACACATGTATTTACATACAAAACAGGAATTCTGAGAAAGCTGTGCATCACGTCTGTGACATTTCATGCTATTCAAGCACTGCCGACTGCTGCTTTTAAAACATTTTAAGAGCCGAGAGGGGAGTTTCACAAAAACTCAAATTGCAGGCGATTTCAGATTAAGGTCCCTTTTTTGTGCCCTTTTGTGCAATCATTTCTTTTGTGAGCAGTAATTGCCATTTCTGCTTTCTGCTTTTAACTGCTCAGCTCTGGGGAGAATTAAGGGGCCTTCCTGGCACCCCAGAGCACCCTTATTACCCCCTCCCCACCCTTTAATTTAGGATGGTGTGTGCAGATGCACTGCAGCCCTCCTACAGAAGAGACGGGACCTCACACACAGGTATTTCAGGACCTGTGAGTTTATTGTGACTTTATCTGGGCACAATAAATTTCAGTGATTTATGTCTTGGTCTTCCAGCTGCCTCCCTGCACAGTGGCACACTCCACAAGTTAGATTTGGTCTTGGTCAACAACGATGTAGCTTTGAAATCCAAAGGAAAAGGGGCAAAAAAAACTTCGAGGGAAGGAGGGACTGGGGAGTGCATGAGGTTGTGAAGGCCTTCACAGAGCATGACCAACAGGTAAAGAAATGGGGATTGGGCACTGGAAGAGCTGCCCAGGGAGGTGGTGGAGTCCCTGTTGCAGGAGGTGTTTAGGAAAAGACTGGACATGGTGACAAGGCGGTCAGGAGTGACCTGGGTGACAGGTTGGACCCGATGACCTCGAAGCTCTTTTCCAACCCTGACTGTGCATTTTGCATGTGTTTTTCTTTTCTTTCTTTTTTTTTTTCTTTAAACATTAGATTCCATTTCCACGTGCCAACGTCTGCGGGTTCCTTATCATTTCTAGGCTCCCCTCTGCCTGACGGCAGCAGCGGTGAATGAAAAGCCAGGAGCGGCGCAGAGCATCCTTAAAAACTTTATTGGAGTGGCACGGCGCAGACTGCGAGTACAGTCACGATATCTAAATATCCCCAACTTCAGCCCCCGCGCCGTCCCTGCCCGCAGACCCCCGTGCAAAAGGACCTTCTGCAGGGCAGGGGAGGCAGAGGAAAACCCACGGAGGCGGAGGCAGCCCGGGGGGGGCTGCGGCAGCCGACCCCGCGAGAGGTGCCCGGCCGTCCCTGTCCTCGGCTGGGAAAGGGAGGAACTGGGCTTTGCTCCCTGCAGCATCACCTTTGGCCCCATCCCTGCATCCCCTGCTGGAGTGCCAGGAACGGGAGAGGACTAGAAACAGTGCAAAATAGGATAAAAAGGAGCCCACCCACGGACCTGAACTTTGATGGCTGCTGAGGCTCGTGCCCCGCCTTTCTTTCCCCTCCCACGTGCTGGTAGGTGTTACATTTGCTAGTCATCCAGTCCACGAGACTCCTGAAATTACCAGATAACAGTACAGATACAATTGGAAGTAATGGTAATTAAAAACAAAACCAAGAAGTCCTGCCCTAGTGTGTTTTAACTACGGCTAAAGGCAGCATCCCACACACCTGCTTTATGTCCAGACGTGCTGGAAGAAGCAGCAAATCCCCACTTCCTCGCTCTTTAGCCACCCCACAGCTGGCCTGCAGCTCCCCACCAGGAACTGGCTTGAGCCAGAGGCTACACAGCTCAGCTGAGGGTAACTAAAGCTCACTGTATTCCAGAATACTTAAATGCATTCACTGCAATGTTAAAAAAGGCTAGCACATATGAATTCTTCAGAGATTTACAGGCACTACGTGGAGATTATGTGCAAAAGTCTGCAGATTTTTTTTTTGGTTTGGGTTTGTTTTTGTTTTTGTTTTTTTTTTGTTTTTTTTTGTTTTGTTTTGTTTTTGTTTTTGTTTTTGTTTGTTTGTTTGGGTTTTTTTTTTGGCATAGCTCTTCAGCAATACAATATATTTCCTGCAAATAGAAAGCATTCTTTCCCCCTGAACGCTGAAGGAAATTACAAAAAAGTCAGACTGTGTGAGTCTTAATAAACTGAATTGCTGGGGGAAAGAAACAAACCACCTGAGTCTACTATGGGGAAAAAAGAAAAGATGAGAAAAAGTCCAGCAAGTGTCACTGTACAAAAACCACCCAGAATAACTATGTGCTTTTGGCATCAGCTTTTGTTCTTCAGGAATAATCATCCGCAGAAAGAAGACGTTTTACACGATGCACCAGGATCCTGGAGAGAAGAAAACAAAACAAAACAGAACAAAAAGATCAGAGTGCTCATCTCCTGTAAGCTGAAAATAAAACTCAGAACATAAATCTGGGAAGAATTATGGAAAACTCAGCCTCTGGTGAGGCCCTGCTCCAGATGGGTCCAGAGCAGAGGTGATGAATGGCACAAGCTCACTGTCCTGAAGATCAAAACCCCCAGCTGAGATGTGCTTGGCCCTCCTCATTCTGTGAAAATGTCTTGGGGCAGCAGCACCTCACACCTTGGAATGCTTGGAATTCCACAGCCTAAAGGAGTTTAGCTACACGAAGTAGTTCTGTACCAACTGAATGGATAAAAGGTGTGAAAACAGGTCCTGCCTAGGAACACTGAAGTGCAAAGCCATCCCAAGCATTGTGTGTTAACAGCAGCTCTAACTATGGTTTGGTTCAAGGACTGCCAGCAAAACTCAGCTTTTAATTCACAAGCATGAATTGTCCTTGTGGCAGCCCAGGGAATGGGGAAGAAGAAATCTCACCTGCTAAGGTTAACGTTTAGCTTGTTTTCTGCTTCTCAGGTTTGCTGCTGGAGGACTGTCCCTTTGCCTAAAAAGAGGATGAAACAGTGAGAAACTGAACCAAGCTAAAACCCAGATCAGGCAGTGACAAGACACTTGTCAGAATCACAGCTCAGACATAAATACAATCTGCACCTGAGATACAGAAAGTTTAGCAAGAGTATATGTGGCTCCTGCTGTGTACAAATATTTTCACCTTTTCACCATCAATTGCTTTGTTTCAGACAGAATGGGCTGTGCCTGACCTCGTCATTCCCTGTTCCTCAACACCCTTTTACCCACACCAGTGATCAGGTCACAGCTCAGAACATCCTCCTGAAGAGGAGATAAGGACACCCCTCAATTTTACCCTGAGAACTGTCAGTCAGTTCTGTGGTCACACAAAAGGCACCTGTGGTGTTTTAATAACAACAACAAGAAATCCCATCACCGACATGCAAAATGTAAAATTCCCAGAGCAAATGTCATCATCTGATTCAGGCATCTACTGCAAATAATCCTCTGCGAGAACAACATCGTGGAACAAGTTTCACCCTAACCTGAACCACTTTTCTGTACTCATGAATAAAAAAGGCCAAGCAACCCTTTTTATCTTACCCTCACCCCCCTCCTTTTTTTTTTGAAATTACAAACAGCTGCCTGTCTCTCCCCACCACGTTCATTCTGCATATTTATGCATGTCTGTAGGTCTTCATTAATTTAAAAAAATAATTTCTGATAATAGCTTGGGAACCTGGCTGTGGCTGAAGGAGTACTTTGGGGAAGCTGTTACTTCCAAACTGTCAAGAAATGAGAGAAGTGGTGGGGATCCTGCCCGAGGCAGCTATAGGTACACCAAGTGGGATTCTTAGCTCAGCAAATCTGGGAAGGAGAAGCTTGTGGAGCATGCACTGAGTCCCCCTCAGAACACCACATTCTGTCTGAAAGATTAGCAATTTTTTTTGGTTTTCCCCGTTTATTGCCAATTTCTCTTGAAATAGACAGGGGCCTTTCTCCTGTGTGCATGTTTACAAAAACGGATCAAGTTCAAGCTATTGATGTAAAACTCGCCCCAAAATAACAACCCTGGAATAAGAATCCAAAGCCCAGCTGCCCCTCTTGTGTGACTGCCCACACCACCACACATGTAGTATTTGCACACGGAGTGTTACACAGTGTTTACACGTGCTTATACCGTTTTAGGGTCTCTGGGCTTTCCTTTATCCTTTGAGCTCGGTTTAGTGGTCGTAGCTTCCTTTCCACTTTTGTTCTACACTCCAAAGAAAAAAAAATAATTACAGTTACAAGGAGAAGAGAGCACTGATGGCTCCTACTTTGACACCTGCCAAAACACAATCTTCTGGCTGTGGCTGGCAGCAACACAGGCCGTGCTGACTGGAGACTGTGCATGAGAAAAACCTGGTAGAGATGGGCAGATTTTGTATGTGCTACAGAGCAGTAAAGCAGATGAAGCAGCTCTTGAAACACCAATGGTCCTGTCTTCAGCTGCCTGAGGATTCTGCAGTGGCCAGAAGAGCTGTTAGATCTTCCCTCCCAGGAATTACAGCTGATTTGAACATCTGTTTCAAAGCTGCTGCTCCTTTTCTCATTGCAAAACCTCTCCAGTCCATTCCTTCTGCTTTCTTCTTGTTACTCTACTGCTTTCCCTAACACATTTGCTGCTCCCTGCTTTTCTCTCCACAAAACGTTGAACTCTGTCTCAGCTACAGCCTACACACTGCCTCCTATCACTGAGGAAAGGTTTCTCTGCCTCTGCAGTTTTTGGACACACTAAAAACTGTTATCACCTTTCTCTGCTCAACTTACTTCTCCAAGCCTATCTAAAAAGCTCTAATTACCACAATACTTCCTTCTTTCAAATATTTAGTACACAGCAAAATGCATCCAGCTTCCACTGCAGCAGAGAGACAATCCCTGCATCTGGACAGGCTTCCTGTAAACCTAAACCAAGCTACTGCAAAGAACAGAGAGGAGTGAAAAACTGTTTATTTTGCAAGTTATTAGCAGAAAATGTCCTACCTTTGAGTGCTGGGGTGTAGCAGGGGCCTTTGCACAAGTATCGAAGTCACCTGATAAGGCATCAATAGCTGCACTGTCATCTGCAGGTTTCTGCAATAATTTTAAATGTGAAGTCACAAAATACACAACCCATCTCAGTCAAATTAATGGTTCAGGACTTTATGTCTGCTTTAATGACCCCTTTCTTAAAGAAAAACACACCTTAACTGTACCATATTTACACATATGTCAGAGATGGTTTCAATATGTTTCCAAGAGGCATGATTTCCTGAACATTCATAATGCAGCCGTACATAAAAACTGCATTTACTGTGAAGAGTTACTCCTCACCAAAGTCTTACTGTCCACACTGTTCCTATTATTACCTCCTACATTTATGACTATTTGCAATGAATCACCCCTTAAGCCTACAGTGACACATCTTCGAGACGAAATCAGAGCCCAGAGCATGAAAAAAGCCACAGAATAAATATCACGAACATTAAAAAAACATCCTCAATAAACCCCATCATAAGTGTTACCTTCTGTCCTTTGTGCTTCACATCATCCTTTGCTGTTGGCTTTGCCAGATAACTCTTGGGAAGAAAAAAAAAAAACCCATATCCTCATTTTTAATTGGCCAGATTATTTTCAAAATACAAGTATTTACATATGGCACTACTGGGTATTCACAGATTTCCAAGGAAGCTGCACTGTTTTAAATGGATTTTTTTAGTAGTTCAAAGTTATTTATTTGTTCAGACTGCCCAATTGGAAAATAAAATTAAAAAAAATTAAAAACAAAAAAAAAAACCAAAAAAAACCAACCAAAAACAAGAAAAAACAAGAATGAAAACTTCTTTTTCTTTTTTTTTTTTTTTTTTTTTTTTTTTTTTTTTTTTTTTTTTTTTTTTTTTTTTTTTTTTTTTTTTTTTTTTTTTTTTTTTTTTTTTTTTTTTTTCTTGCTTTTTGTCTTATAAGCATGCAAGGACAGAGCTACTCTCACTGAAGGGTATTTCCATGTTTTACCCTAATACACAAATACAGTACAGACACTCACTCATTCAACTTGTAACGTCAAAGAGGAGAGACTGGCTCAGAGAGACCCAAATTTCCACTGTTGCAAATAAAAACTAGGAAAGCTTTTCCTTACCTTCTCACCCGACTCCAGAAGTTTTAGATAGTCAGGTGGGATTGTTTCATTTCTCTCTCCAAGTTTGTCTCTGTGTTCAGATTTAGCCTTTTCCTGAAAGTGTTCAATTTTTTAAACAACTTTAATACCCATGTTAGAAATATTAGCAGTGAACAAGTCAAACTTATCAAACTTAGGACAAATGCCCTTTTCCACTTTAAAATTTTAAACCTACTGGGAAAATCCCCATATTTATTCATTTCTCTATGCAGCGTGTTTCATGCCTGAAAGTTTTAAATTCTACATTTGGTTTTCAGCTTATGATGCTTTGATTTTTGGCAGCATAACAGGAACATGCCACACAGAACATCACAAGATTTTTAAGCAGACTGCTGAAGGACATTTTTGTCTTTGTTAATGCAGACATTTTAGGGATCTCCTTTATATTTTTTTTCCAGCTAAGATTCCAGCCAAAACTTATTGATAGGCAGCATATGGTGGTTTTGTTTTCTCCCAGTAATGTACTTTACCTTAGCTATTTCAATTAGATTACAATTTATTATTACTATTACTACTATTATGCAGAAAATTTATTTTCTTATTGGCAGAAGGGCCTTTATAGGATTTTATGAAAGACTAAATGAAGACGAAACCAGCTGAAACAAGGAAGTTTAAATATATGACTGATTAAGTGAACTTGATATTTGTGGGTATAAAAGTCAAAGCCTGACAAAAAGAGGGCCAGAAGATCCATTTTAGAAGCTGAGGCCTGAGAAGACACCTGAAAAATGATGATAATAATGGCAATGAAAGGCACTGAACTAAAATTATTTCAAATCTTCTGTGACATTTCAGCACTTGCCTCCAAGTGGCTGAACTATGTTAACCAAATCAACATCTTTCACAGAACACACAAGTAATCCAGATGACTGAAGAGTGGTTGACATACCTACACATAAGAGCTTGGGGGTTTTTTTCCAATAACCTTACTCTTACAACATCTAAAATCCCCCTTTCATATACTCCTGTGAGTATATGAGAACTACTGCAGATTTGGGGGGTTTTGGTGGGGTTTTTTTGGTTGGTTTGGTTTATTCCCTCCCGCCCCTCTTTCTCCCCGGATTGCTCAAGTTTCAGAATGTCTTTTGTTACCTTTACTTTATCCACAACTGGTTTGCTCTCATCAGGGTCAGGCTCCCTCTGTCCCAGGGAGTCAGACAGGAGATCCAAGGCTTCATCCATCTCTTTTCCTCCCTCACAAAAGAGAAACACATTTGTGAAAGCACATCTGCTGCAAAAATGATGTAATTCATCAATCTAATATATAAGTACTGGCTAATGAACTGTACAACTTGAGTGAACAAAGAGCTCTGCCCTTTGTAATTGCAGGGTAGCACAATAGCTGGGGAAAAATACAGAGTATTTAAGCCTGCAGAAAACATAATTTCAGGAAGAGCTTATGGAATTTATTTTAATGGTTTTTTTTTTTTTTATAAATAAGCCTAGCTGCTGTAACAAGAACAGATCTATGAAACTATTGGCAATTGTTTGGCAGTGATTGTTTGGGAATTGCCATTCGTTTTGCAATTTTATCCAAAACCTGGATAGAAAAAAAGCCCTTAAAACCAACACAGGTGGGAGGAGCTTTATATTCCGCTTCCAAACCAGACTGGGAGCACCAGGGGAAGTTCCCTCTCGCTGGATCAAAATGCGAGAGCCACATTGCAATAAATGCCAGGAAGGAGAGCTCCCCTAGTATTCAGAGGGGGTCATGGAGCTGCCTGTGGAACTCTGTTGAAAATGGAGTGCCCTCTCACTCCTTTTTTTCTCTTTTTCCCTTTTTTATTTTTTCCCACCAGGGGAACATTTTCCTTCTCTGCAATAGCCATTTTTAGCAAGGAATCATTAAATTTTGCGACAGCCCTCACTGGCCCAGCTTGCCCGGATCACGCTGCTGCCTCTCCTCACTGCTCAGCCCCTCATTTTTTGGGGCAAGGATCTACAGGAGAGGTTTCTTACTGAGGTAGAAGCTGCAGGGGGGGCTGCTGAGTGCACCGAGGAAACCGTAGCAGCAGAGATCACATCCGAGGAACTCACGGGCTTGGCCCCCTCCTTGGCTTTCTGGAAGAGGAAGACACACAGGGGACTCAGAGGAGAACACTCATCACATCCCAAACATCCACAAATCCACGCATCCCGAGCACGGCGCCTACACACGTAATTACTAGGACTTTGTTTTCCTTATTTCAGACCGAAACACACCCCCACAGACACACTGTGCAACTGTTCCTCGCCTCGGTTTGCTGTTTGGGTTAAAACCCGCCACAGCTGAAGTTTGAACATGTTAAAACGACTCCAGAAGGACTGAGATTTCACAAAGCCTGTCTATTATCCCCCCAAAAACACATTTAAAACCCTCAGCTTCGAAGCAGGTAACCAGTAAAAAGACAGGTCACATAACTTAACTAGGTTTTTGTTTGTTTGTTCCTTTTTTTTAAAGTTCTGCTCTTCTATTAACTTATTGCAAGAAGTATTTTAAGTTTTTAGTTATTGGATTTCATTTAAGGAACTTTACATAAGGGAAACATACAAAATGTCAAGATTATTCAAACAACTTGAAAATAAAACCAGCTTTCAGAAATCAAAGAAACTCACCTTTAGTACAGTTGATGCAGGTAATGGTGCAGGTGGTGATGGAGAACAGGAAAATCCTTCTGTCAAACCCTCTAAAAGATCATTTTCACTCATAGGCTGCCATTGAAAAGAAAAAAAAAAGAAGATTGTAAGTCTCTTCATCCCTTAATAAGTAAGCAGCTAACACAGCCCATTTTTTAAATGAACACTGGGTAACCCTGCTGACATTTCATTAATGAATGAAACAATTATTTGAAATAGTCACTTTTTTTTTACCTGTGACTTTTCTTCTGGTTTTGGTAGGAGTGGTTTTCCATCTTTATCCTACAAAGGAAAAAATCCCTTACATTAAACCCAGCAGTCCTTAAATGGCCAAGCACTCTGAGAGCATTCCTGTTACACAGGACAGGGATCTGACCAGCAGCCTCTACAGCATCTACTGCTGCTACTCAAGATGCCACTTAAATCATCCAGGTCCTTGGGGTTTTCTTAACATCTTTAACCAATCCCAATTTATTTAGTTCTAAAATACCAGAAGCTACTGAAAAAGACTCCAGTGTATTAATCTCAGAGAGAATTATTAATCTGCAGGTACCTGCATCTAAAACAATTCTATGCCCATGTAGGCATCCAAATATCCCATCAGATATTTGTGGGAATTACAAACCAAAATTTCTAGATACTATAAAAATGGCTGAACCAAAACATCAGCGTTTCAAAATGAAATGGGAGTCTCAGTTTCATCCACATGTTCTGAGGAATGAAAGTGTAGCCAGTCTAAGACAGCACGTTAAATCAATTACTTTGGCCTCTGTGAATCTGTAGTCTGGGGGAATTGTTTCTTCTTCTTCACCCAGTTTTTCGTGTTGTTCCTTTTTGGTTTTTTCCTGTGAAGGCACAATAGGAATCACGGTAAGAAAAACAACTACCAACAGACATGCACTTGAGCAAGCTTTCAGCCTTCAGTCTTCTGATTCAAATTGGTCTTTCTCATTCAATCCAACCACCAGATACAAATCCCATGAAAATTAAAAGAAAGCATTTACTCTTGAGAAAGCCTTCACTCCCCTGACTGATTCTACCTCTGGGTATCAGAAGTACCTGCCTGTTTCAACAGAGTTAGCAGAGGTGAGTGAATAGACAAGGGTGGACCAAAATCAAAAATACCTCTGTGTCTTAATTCTTGACATTTTTGGAAATCCACTCAACAGCTGCCTGTTGAGAAGGGCTGAACAGAGAAATCAGTGGCCCACTTCAGAAATTATTACCCCCGTACAAGTTATGCCAGAAAAATGCCAGCTAGGAGAAGGACTAAAGTCAGCTTTGGGAACTTTTGCCTGACAGAATTCCAGCCACCAGAAGGGCTGGTTTCTGACTCCAGCTTCTGGTTTCTGACTCTAGCCAATTCCATCTAGTTTAGGGTGGCATGTGAGGGCATTCAGATTGTGCCTATGAATAGCATTCCCTTAGACAGGATTTCAGTGACTTACTTATGGCTTATTATATTTAAATATATAAACCCTCGAAGTTTTGTGCCTAATTCCTAATTTAAACCCCTCATCATAAATTTGGTTCCTTCACAAAAAGGGCCATACTGTGTGCTACCCATGATGTGCATCTTAATTCTGCTTCAGTCCAGCAGAAAGACATGATAAAAACACAGTTTTCAGAAAATGAGGGAACTGCAGCACTGCAATAACCAGACTTATTAAGGAAGTGTACTCACTGTGTTGAAATCCTACTAGTACTTCCTAAGCAGAACAGAATTGGTTTCAACAGTACATTTTGTTTTTTAAAAAAAGCAAAAATATAGTGTTTACATTGTTTGTGACCTGAGGAAATGGAGTAACGCTGAAGATAATTACATCAACAGCCTATTTTTTGAGGTCTCTTCTACCTTAACTTTGTCCACAGCAGGCTTTTTTTCATCTGGATCAGGCTCCCTCTTTCCTAGGCTACTGGACAAGGCTTCCAGTGCTTCATCTGCTACAGGACCGACCTGCAGGGGAGTTGATACAGCAAAAAAACAATTTTTAGTTTGAAGAAACCCAGTTTTGTCTTTCCCTGCAGTCCCTATTAGGCTGACAAACAGCATCCCCTTTAGGGCAGTAAGAGCTGGAGGAGACCACAAGAACTGTCAGCTTGGCTTCCTCTCCGAGGAAGGTCACTGACCATTTGTTTTGGGCTTGACCTGGCTTTTTATTTACTTTTTTTTTGTGAACCACTCAGCCTCTGTGGGTTGCACTACGGAGGAAGAACATGCAATACTGAAATGAGCACCCTGACACCGCGCTCTACCATCCCATAAACGAGAGACACTGAGTTTTGCTTTAGCTCCAGCTGAAGGGGCTTCCACTACTTACTGAGGAC
>VZTN01030919.1:0-185786 GCA_013400515.1 Erpornis zantholeuca
ACTTATTAAACAATCCCATCAATGCTGTGCAATTTAAACATCCATCTCCACAAACGGCTTCAGTCTGTTCCATTCACAGCTGTCAAATTTCCTTGCTACAGGGGGAAGGGGATAGAAGGCCACTTATTTCCCTTTAGTTTTGCAAAATACGCATAGGAATAACATCTCCAAAGTACATAATAAATCTTCTCTTCTGGTGAGTCAGTATGAAATGCTGTCCTTCATAGCTGCATTACAAACAGGTTTCTTCACTCAAACCCCTAAGCTGTCCTGCAAGAATTTAAGCTGAAGGCAGGATCTGAGGTAGGATGAAGTCATGTTAGGACCAGTCTGTGATAGTGGGTATCTTTGTTTGGATAACAGCAAACAAAAAAGAGCTGAGTGGGGAAGTCTAGAAGGTGTGCTGCCAAAGGTGGGGGAAAAAAGTGTCCCAGCATAAAGACTAGGTCAAGTGTCAAGTATGTGATTCCCTAATAACAGAAAGGGTTTGTATTCAGCTTGTACTATATAAGATTGTTCAAATATCTAAAACAGTCAAGAGCATAATTTCTTAGTGAATGTAGCCAGTATAAATTATTGGAATCAAATGCTTCTGCTAATAAAGAATTAAGCCTAACTATTCATAGGATTTATCAGCACTGCCCCTTCTTCTGGCTGGTACTTGAATCAACATTGCAAAATGATATATGCCTTCTAGACTTATAAAGTCATTTAATTGTATTCTAAAATACAACTAAGTGATCTTTAAGGTCCCTTCCAACTCAACCCATTCTGTGATTATAGGGTCCTATTCCAATTTCTGGGATGCATGTTATCTATTGACAACAATCATGCATAAGTATTTATACAACATACTACTTGAGCAAGGCAATGACAGGATGAGGTTGCAACAACTAAACCTACTTCTGAACCAGCAGCGAGAATTCACAGTTGAGTTTTTGAACAGTGAGACCTATATACAATCAGAATAAAAGTTTGGTAGTAAGACTAGGTTTATGATGGGGTATTTGATGTTCAGAGACAATATTATTTTCAACAAGGTTTCTATGACTTCTATCACTTATTTTATGCAGCTGTAGATTCAGGACACGCCAGGAGTCAGCTGTAACCAGGCCAAGTAGATAATGCAGTTGAACGCCATTACCATTAGCCTCCAAACAATTGCCTTTTTAAAACTGCCATACAACTGCATACAAGAAACATTCTTCTTTTTATAGAGAAGTACTTAGTCCATAGACATGAAGAGAGAGAGTAAAGCTGGTGTCAGAGAATAGCTGCTGAAATTTTCCTGAGTCTGCAGATACAAAATCACACATCAGCGAAATCAAATGATTGTCAGGATTCAGAAACAAGAATTGTTATTGAACCAAATTTTAGTGGCAGAACCACAAGCTGATATCCTTCCTTTTCAGTTTCAAAATGAAAGTGCAGTCAGTTACTTTCATGGAGCATGAGGAGCAGGAAAACAAAATTTCCTGTGCCTTCAAACGCAAGCTGCTTGTGCCTGACAGAAAGAGGAGCACAGCCCTGCCTCCTGTGAAAACTCCAAGTGCAAAGGGCAGCAGGCACCACACACCCCTGTTGGTCCCTGCTCCATTGCCAAAATCTCTCCATTGATCTACAGTGCACTGGTGCTCAGTCAGCCCAAAAATAACACTGGTGTTATGCTTCAAATTTGGGATTTGAAACAATGCAAAATGAACTGGTTAGCAAAAGAGTGCTACTGATTAGCACAGACAGCAAGGGATGAAAGGCAGAATGCTCTGTGACAATGAAGGCTGGTATAGGAGCAGGGTGTTTAATCTTGGTAAAATATTAGGCTAAAGGGATATTCCACTATCCGTTCTTTGTGCATTGCCAGTTTGCAGTATGGGTGGAAGGAGGTCTTGGCACAGAAAATAGAAAAGACCTCTGGTTTCCAAGGCTGGAAGGATCATGGAATAGATCCTTCAAAACTATTGGAAAAAGAGGCATCATGAGGCATAATTCCTCTCTGGGATTACAGAGAAGTGCTGATGGTTTGCAGAGACCATTGTTAATTCCTCTAGCCCAGAAGAGTGCTCCTCATAATAAATATATCCTCCTCAGGGTATACAGACACACTTCAGTGGAGACAATGTATTTCCCTTCAGCTACCTAGCAGTGAAGACATCTTGATGCTAGAAGCAATGTTAATGAGACTCCAAAAGGATTTCAGCCTACTTGTTATAATTTCAAAACTTTGCTTGAAAGAAAAGAAATAAAAAGAGAAAGTAAAAAGAAACCTAGGAATGCAAATAATATCTACAAGTGTACCTTGACACCACTGTACCTTCAGAATGGGTTGTACTGGAACTTACTGTGACTGAGTAATGCACCAGCAACCCCACAGAAGACAGGAATTCCTACACAATGCCTTCACCATTTTTGATGGAAAACTTGTGATATAGCTTATTAGCGAAAATTCTTATCTGCTTTAGTAATTCTTCATCCTTTCTCATCTAAGACTGAAACAACAGAGAAAAGCTATTTTCAAGTCTGAAAAGCAATAAACCTGTACTTAAATGGGTACTTTCCAATACTTGCTTTCATTGGGAGTGTGATTCATCCCTGAGAACACAAGACAGCACATCTTCCTTGAGTCACAGAATAAGCTGGGTTAGCGGGGACCCACAAGGATCATCAAATCCAACGCTTAGCCCTGCATGGAACCATCCCCAAGAGTTTCAGCTTGTGCCTGAGTATTGTCCAAATGCTTCCTGAATTCTGTCAGGCTTGGTGCTGTGACCATTCCCTGGGGAGCCTGTTAAAGAAATGAACAGCTGTAACACACCTGTAACCTGTATCTACCTGTTTACAAATTGTGAACCAAAAATTGACATGAAACACCATATACATGGGACTTAGGAACACAAACCACAGAACTATTCCAATCTCAAGTAGTTGTAGAGAAAGAAGAATCCCAATTAAGATCATCAGACCACTCTCAATGTTGTCTTATTGCACCAGTGAATAAAGATAGTTGCCCAAAATCTACTTTTTGTTACAATGCATCAGTAAACTAACTAAGACAATCACAGCTTAGACTTCTGGAAAGTATTGGGAGCCTGGGTTTAGAGTTGGGAGTGAACACAGGGTTTTCATAAGAGACACGGTCACAACTGACAATTCATCAAAACTGAAATTATTCCNAAAAAAAGGACAAACCTCAGGTTTTGAAATTCTAGAAATATGCCATTTCAACATTTTTAAAACAAAAAGTCATGGTTTTGCAGTTAAAAGTGTCTTCTCCCATTGAAACTTAATTTAGTTTATATTAAAAGGTTAAAAAAAGAAAAAAAAGGGGTCACCATTAAAATGAAATACGTTTGTTTGTTTCTTAAGTTGCTCATATATTCACTGAGTCCCATGCCAGGCCTAAAATTTCAAAATCAACAGAATCCTTGTGGGACAAGAAAGCTGTGTTCTGTATATCCACACAGCAAAGGGAATATTAGCAGTTCAAGCTCCTCCCAGTCTCCTTGCAGTGCAGCTCAAAAATTACTTTTGAGAATCCCCCTGATGAATGGAAACATAATCTACTTTTCTCTTTTAAATGTTTAGAGACTTCTTTTATATTATTTATATTATTACACCTTTTAGAAGAAAGCTCCACAGCTAGTCCTTAGGGGACTAAAATGGAGGAGTTCCTTCAACCAAAACAACCCCAAATTTTTCTTAAAGATTAATGAAATCAAAGCATTAAATATACACACTTAAATTTTACTATGGCCATTGCATGGAAAATAGATTGGCAACTGTTTTGATGACAGAACTATTATGTCAAACTAGGTTGTGGGGTTTTTTTTAAGGATAATATATTTGAAAAATTTAAGATCAATTAAAGTCCACTCCTCTTTTTCAGCATCCATCTTTTCCAATCATCTTTTCAGAAAAGCACAAAACACAGTAACAAGAGAAAGTTGAACTTATTTGAATCAATGTGGGGTACAAATTTATGAAAGTTAAGACCAGAAAAGACTGGTTGATAAAGCAATCTGAGTGCTTCTCTACGACAAACTCTCAGTTTTCCTCTGGGCTCTCTCATATGGTGCTGCCATCACTGTATCTGACTGACACAGTGCATTTGGCTAAAGCAAGCCTTGACGACAGCCCTCCTCCACCTGAGGGGCAGCTGAGATATTTATTTAGGCACAGCACACATTTATAGAAGAAGATGGCCACTAAGGGAGTTTAGACACAGATGCAAAGGTAACTAGCCAAAGGCTACAATCTAAAACCTGAACAACTCCCTCTGGAATTATGCCTATCTATTTTGGACACAAAATCATCAACTTTCCCTGAAATAGTTGAAAAGCTATACCATGGTGTTTTTTCAGATCTTCTAGAATTATCTAGGACATCCCAACTATGCAGTCCTTGCTGTGCTGCCAAACCCACTCAACACTGAAGAACAATTTCTTCTCATGTCCAGCTGTTCAGTCAGGCACACCTCTACCAAACCTTCAACTGTCCCACTGCATTTAAGTTTCTGCACTGCCCAAAGCCCCAAAACTCTTGAAATATGGAGCAGGTAAAAAAGCTGTTTTCAACTGGAGGACTGCTATAGGACAAAAAAAACTTCTTTTAAATGGTGTACTAGATTATCCTACAAGGAGAAAAAAATGAAGGTTTAGCTTAGAAATCATCTACAATAATGAGAAATATCCTCAGATTTCCTTCATGGGATGTCTTTTATTTCACTGAGTAAGTCTAGGTTATTGATTTTATTGACTGCAGTAGATCAGGTAGGGAAGCAGCAGACTGTTTGTTAACTTTTTATACACTCTTTCATGAACTGAAGCACAGTCTGCTCTTTGGGGAAGATGAAGGGTCTCTTTAGTCCCCAAAACCAAATTTCCAATATTGTAAAATTATGCTAGTAACATGAGTTGTTGTGATAGAATCGTAGAAACATTACTGTCTGTAATTTTTTTAATACTGTGGCATAATCAACCCCAAATCAGGAGAGGAATTCAGATTAGTGCACTGGTTATCACTGCTTCTAAGGATTTGTTTGTAAGATACTTGTGAAATTATAGACTATGGATCTTAAAGCTAGGAAGGACCACATGGGATATTTAATGTACTTCTCTTAATAGTACAACAATATAATTTCACCCAGCTGTGTATCCATTGTTTGCTAAGGCATACCATCCCCTCTCGCTTTGCAGACTTCAAGAAATGGTAAGCCCACTGTTCCTCCTCATAATTTGTTCCAGTACCTGATAACTTCATTGTTAGCAACCGAGGAGTAACACTAATCTAGGTGGCAACCAAAAAACACTGGGAATAGCACTACATGTTTAAACAATGACATTTGATGCAATCAGCATCCTTTTTGCCAGGTCTGTTCATTGTAAAAGCAACAAGGATTTAAGACCTTTTTTTTTTTTAGAAAACTTTTTGCATTTGTTTCTTATTCATTCATGTTTCTAGAAGCTTATAAAATTTGGAGGCAAATCCATGTTCTGGTTTCCATCTCCATAGGCCACAATGCTTTCAAACAATTACTGGTACTTTCTTCTGTAGCTTTCTGTGATTTCCATGAAGCTTTTTTCAGGATAGAATGGAAGCCGCCTTCTCACAATGAAATTATTCCCATATGGATTCATAGCTGAAAGTTCATGAGAACCGCACATGCACAAAAAAGGAATAAGAAATGTGAATACTATATGGGATGCCACAGAACACATTTCCAGATAAAATAATAGTCTGCGTTTTTGCTGATATTTCCATCTTCAAAGTATTGGACATGCATTCATCATCAGATATTAAATATCATAAGCATTATTTTACTAAGGTTCAGGTTGACCATCACTGTCAGATTTAGCTGCTGAAGTTCCAGGAGTGATAAAAACTGTTTTGTATGGCTGAAAGACTCTGTAGTGGACCCTACTTTGACAAGCACATTGCCAGCAGCATTCTTGGAAATCTCACTCCCTGGAAGAGGGATAGGATATGGAAAGAGTGTGTGGCACAAAGGCTGACTGCTACCATATATTAAGACCAGGTGGTCTTGATGGGTGGGCCACAAACCCCTTATCTGCCCTCCCTCTGCAAATCTGCACTTACTTTGAAGCTTTACCCTTACAAGTTCTGAGTCCTTTATTAGAAGCTGAGGCTCAGCAGCACAGAGGATTAGCCTTTATTGTCTCACTCATGGCCAGACCTAGCTGAAGGTCCTTTTCTTCTGAAAAGGCAGAAGTCCTGTGGAGGATAACTCCCAGAATACATCCATACATGGCAATGGACCACGGTGCAGTGACTCCTGAGCAAACCTGACAGCTAAGATAGTCCTGGAGCCCTGTGCAGAGAGGCTGCTAAGGTCCCAGAGGAGACTCTGCTATGTTTATACGGCCCTGTACCCAAGTAGTCAGCCCTAGCTCTAGCTCAGAGTCACCTTGGTACAGCTCTATCAGCTCAATGCCCATCTCACCATGACTACAGCAACCCATGGCCAGGAGCTGCCCACTGCAGGGGATTGTTACAGCAATCAGCACTTCAGAAATGAATGCACAATAAAGACATAAAGAAAGCAAGAATGAACTTTAAGTTTCATGTTTAGCATCTCTTATGCTGGCTGAGAGGGAAGCCTATGATTGATTTGATGAAACTGAGCAAATCAAGCATCTTCTACCCTAATTTTAGGCGAAAAAAAATTGTAGCAATGCAGAAGCAGATGATAAATCAAAAGCAGAAAAATAGAAATTAAATCTCAGTTCTGGCCTTTCATCTTTATTACCCTTCTTTATGTGCATATGGTAGGTGTTCAATTCTTTCCAAGTCCGTATGATATTCCCTTGTGGTTCAGGAGCTCTAGAGCTGTAGTTGTCTATAAAAAGGCAACCTAACAGTTTCCTGTGACTGAGAGTTGAATGTGTTATTTGTTACCAGCTGGTTCATGGATAGTTTGAGTCCAAGTCTTGGCTTTAAGTGATCAAACTGACTTTAAACCACTCGCTCATGGGGTGCATTCTTGTATAGAGAGAATTCTGTTGCAATATTTTATTTCTGAATTATGCTATATGACTTTTTTTCCTAAACCAATATTGAAACCAGAATCTATAATACACCAAGTGCAGACTGCATTTTTTGGAAAGCCGATACCAAACATAACAGTAAATGAACCCTTCTGAAAGGTTAAGGCTGCTTTCATATAAAACATTTTCTACCAGGAAATGGAAGTGGAATGTTGAACTAAGCATTAACTTGAAAGAACTGTGCACAGACTCCAATGGTTGCATTATACTTTAAAATAAAAAAAGCAAAAGGTTTTTATGAGAATACATAGTTCTAGCTTCATAAAAAGGGTATTATGGTGACAAGGCAAAATGAATCCCAGTATTTTGGATGCTTCTTTTAACTTTCTAAAAGCTCCCTCCCTGTTCATTAACTACTCTAGGGTGAGCTTTCACAATATGGTTAAATTCAGCTAACAGTTCTGCTCCCTGCACTTCCCCTGCATCCTTTCTTCCCTGACATGCAGGCCCACTCCTTCCCTTCCACTTTCTGATTTTCACGTGGCTCCTCGATAAATGTAATTGGATTACTAAACCAACAGAAAGCTATTCATGGTTTCATTTTGCTGAGCTGGTTTCCTACCAGCTGGCAAGGTGAACCAGCTCTAGGGGTTACACAAAAATTAGAGCACAAGCAATGGTCAAGAGCAGCACTCAAGATTTTCTTGGGAGAGCTCAAACCCTTAAAGCACCTATTTTAAATAATGTGATTGCCTCATTAAAACACACTTCCCGTTTGAGATGGTGGACCTCTTGCAGCAGATTCCACAAAGAACCAATGAATGAAAGTAATCATACCAGATTTGCCAGTTACAGGGACAACAAAGATTAATAGCCAACATGCACCGTGGGGTGGTTGCCCATTCTCAGGAGCAAGCACTCCTGCATGAGGCACTGATCTCATGACACATCTTTACAGAAAGCAATCAAAAAGAGTCCATTTCTTGGGTACAACCTTCTGCTTTGGGGGGAATATAAAAAATGCCAACTTTATACAGTTTCCTTGAACCTTGATTTTGATTCTGTGTTCATTCAGGGAGGGAAGAAGCCATCCAAATGAACCTGACACATTGAGACACTGCTGATTTGCCAGATTCCAGTGTCCTCCAGTGTGACACAGTGTTGTTATTCAGTGTTCTGTATTTAAAATCAGAAGTAATTTAATCTGGCTCTCTGCCATACCACTTGCTGACATGTTGACACCATGTAAATAATGCACAGCTCTGTGACCACACTACTTTCATGCCTCATGCTGGGAGAAACAGACAACGCCTGCTATTATTATTAGCCACATCTTAGATACCTTGGAAATGTGAAAAATTAACATCAAAATTATTTCAAGCATTTGTAGTCCCCAGCCCCAAATGCCTTCATTACAACTCAAAAGGAACCTGTGTATCCACCATGATTAAAACCAGAAATTGTTGATTTACATCTCACACCCTTTAAAATTCACCCTTCTAAGATTTCTTATAAACAACTGAGTTTGTTAACTGACACAAGAACACTGGCAAGACTTTTCCCTGTTGACTGAAAAGGCCAACATTTTAGGAGAAACCTCAAAATGCAACAAAAACCCAGTTCTAGACTACAAAATTTGAAATAAGACATTGCTCCCTGCTAACAGTACCCAGTCTACTTCTACTCTTCAATCATTTCCAATGACTGAAGAGTAGAAGTAGTTAGAGTCAGTACCACCAGTCTAACTAGCAGTAGTCTATACTCTTAGACTACCAATGCCACCACGGCACACTCATCAATCCAAAGTGAAATTGGGGCTCTCACTGGGGAACACTGTATAGCAAAAATGGCACATTTAATATGATACCTACTTCTTACATGAGAGTTTTTTATCATCTAAATATCATGCAACCTCAGTCATATTGAGCAGACAGCAATATATGCTGCTTTTCACAGGACATTTAACAGGACTGGAACACCTATATCACTGGTACCCAGCTATTGTTTCATACACTCACTCCTTCAATCCTCTGACTACCGAGCAGAGACAGGGGCTGACTATATTTTTACCTTTTTGTGGTTTACAATAATAGAAAAATTGCTCTTCTTCATTTCCCTGGGCCTGTGTTGTCACAGCAGGACTGTGATGTGCCGCCTTCTTGCTGTGAAGACACACAGCAGTAACTATTAAGTCAGGAGAGACAACAGAATACAACAATGAAAAACAGGAAGCAAGTCTTTATGGAAGATGGGGTGGCTGTGTTATTGTGAAGAACTCACCTCAGTCCTCACTCTGTGGCCATCACTAGTGAAATGCACCTACACAGATAGGTAAGCCTCCCGACCACCGACTGCCTATAGATAGGCATTTGCCTTCCGACTTTAGATTCCCAAAGCCTGAAATAAAGGAATATCTGGCTCAAAACCATTGAACTGTGCGACTGGATCATAATTTCTCACGGAAAAACAGATGTAAGCATCAAAATGCCCAAAGAAATTCCTTTAGAAACTTTGGAACATAGCAAACATAAAAAAGAAAGGGAGGGGTTCTTTTCTTTTTCCGCTCCTATGAGACCATCAGAGCACACAAAAATTTGGTTTATTTCTGTTCAAGGATGAATACGTTGGACAACATTCTGTACTTGTCCACATTGTTCAAAAGGATCAGCATTTTGAGAGTCCCAAACCAAGACCAATTCTTTCTGTTTTCTCCATTAAGTAGACCAGGAATCTTGTGGTCTCTTTTCAAAGGAATGTCTTTGTCCAGAATCTTGCTTCAGAGATTTATTTTCACTATGTTATTTAGAACAGAAAAGAGCAGTGGAATGACTTCCTAATTTCTTTAGCAAATCTGTTCTTAATCTACTTTATTCCAAGCATTTTATAGACAGTTTCCTACATGGTGTTCTACTCTGAGGTTCTGTAATTACACACACAGTGGTCAAACTTTCTCTTGACCTGAAAAGACTGGCAGTAATTACAGTAAATTAAAAGGAAAAGTTTGGAGGAAAAAAGGTTGGTTGAGAAGACAACTTAGTGCTTAAGATGCGATTTCTGTTCTAACAGCTTCTCTGGGTAATGGAGTTGCCCCTCACAGAGTAGTGACAAAGCCTGTCTTGTGGAAGTTCTCTACAGTTTTTGTTTTGCCTGGGGTTTGGATTTCACAAGGCTAACTAGATTGCCCTTGTCTAGGAAACCCCGGGGGTGAAGCCAGATGGTGTCTGTGTGCAAACTGCGAAGATTGAAAATGGGGAAAGGATGGTGGCTGAAAACCAGGAAATAAAAACCACTGAACTAGATGAGTGGGTAAAGTACAAGTTAAAAAGAAGTTATGAAGTGGCATGACAAGGGTAATGAAGCATGCTTTTCACAGACAAAAATGTGAGTATTTTGAGGGGAATGTTAAATGTATTTGGGCCTTTTTTCTAAAGTCCATTCAAAGCCTCCTTCAGCAAGATTTTCTCTCTTCCTTCTCAATGAATTCTTTTAAGGATTCTGTTAGCCACAAAAAATTCCTCCAAGTTCTTGTTGCTAGATATATACCTCTATATGCAAGAATAAATTATCCCAAACAAGCTCAGTACTACACAAGTATCAAGTAAAAATAGCACAACTTGCACATTTTTCCTAAGAGCTAGCTCAGCAGTCAGCAGCACTGCCTGAACAGTCAACTATAAAAGCTCTTGTTTTGTGATATCCTGATTTGACTATTTCCTCTACCAAAATGTCCTATTTCAGTGACTTAAAATGAACAGGTCAGTCTCATATTCTGTGCAGCTGAAAGTGCATGCACACTGAAAGAGCAGATTCTGGGTTAATATAAGATACTAAGAATAACAATGAGTCTCTTCGGAGGAAATGGTGCACTCTTCCTGTCATCATGGTTTCTCAATGGTAGAGGGGGAAGGAACAAGGAAAATAGAGAATCTGCCACATTTAAAGGCAAGTTTTCTGATGGTGAAATAGAATTTTATCTGATGTGCATATTTACAAACTGGAGCATATGTGGTTTCACAGGAACATTCAGAGGGGAAGAGAGAGGAGATGATCAGCACATGCACGACCTGCTTCCTGTGTTGGTTGAGAAGGGTGTGCTGGGCGCCAGCCCAGGCTGCTGGGGCAGCAGCAGGAGCTCTGCACACAGCTGGGGCTGCCACCACAGCTGCAACAAGAAGCTGGGTGGAAGGGCACAAAATGCACACGAGTACCTGAGCCCAACCAAAGCCCAGAGGCAGCTCATTTCCGTGCTTCTAAGTTGTGTCATTTGCAGAGAAGTTTCAAGTGACACCCAAATATAGCATTCTTATAGTACACATTAATGATTATTGTCCTATCCATACAGCATTTTGAAAATTTTCTGTGATAGGCAGTGCTAGATTTTTTTTAATTTTCTGCTGTCAACATTTCAGTTCACTTCTAAAAAGTGCTAAATTCCACACACGTGAATCTCTGCTTGATTGTTTACAGTTCCAGTGTTATACCCTTACTTATCTGTTCTCTTTGGCTAATGTGGCTTGATGATTTCACTCTTTGATTTCCCTTTTCAACTGTATGCATCAGATAGCAGATATTCATGCTTCCCCTTCCTACATCATGTGACACATTTTCATAATGAAGAGTGATAACATGGCAGACCTACTTTTGAGAAGAATTACCCCTGACCTACTCTACAGCATATCTTAGAAAATAGCACTAATTTTTACAATATAAATTAGGGGACACAAGGTATTTAGGGCTTGAAAATATTGAATTCTGTGTTAGACTGCTGTAGCAACTCAGTACTCAGTCTGAAGATTCATTTGATTATTTAAGTCCAATTCTATTTCTGAAACAGCCTCTTTAAAACTGTATCTGCTTCATCTCTGTGCCAGGCTGGTCTCTCTGATATGACTGATGCTTTGGGAGACATTGCCCTGAAAGGAGACTACACTTGCAGCAGAGCACTTGAAAGCCAGCAGACCGCCATCCATCTTCTCCTTTACGGCATGTGCTGGGATAAACAATGGGGAAATCAGACACTTACTGAGGCTGCATGGAAAAGTGGTGAATCAGAGTTTCACTGAAAACTTGCTGAGGGTGCTAGGTTACAATTTTGAAGGTGTTCAGTGTTCCAGATAAATGTATACTTAGCTTTCTGTAAAGAGCTTAGGTACCTTAACTCTGCTTACTTCAGCTCAAGGTGACTGCTTTCAAATTCCTCAGAATTGCAAGAGGCAACTACTTGAATGTTAAAATTAAAAATCTGAGCCTTTAAAATCTGAGCCCTTAAAAATCTGAACCCCAGGTTTTGATGAGCAGAAGTCTCAGTCTGCCAGCTCAATACAATCTTGAACTCTCCACTGTGTGAGTGTTGCCTACCCACAAGAAGTAGGTCATTACCATCCATCTGAACAGTAACTCAGAAGTAATGAATGGGAAGTATCCCTCTCGGCCTGTATTTGAAGTTGTGATATAGAGGTAAAAAGCTAACCATGCTTTTATAACCTTATTATCCTAAACCTTCCAGTCTCACCAGCCTTCATGCCTCTAATTAAGCATGCAAAAAATAAATACCTTACTGACAGTTTTTCCTCAGGCTTGGTATGAGTAATCTGACTACATCTCGAAAATTGCTATGAAAAATGATGTGAAACAATTTTTCGTTCTAAGAGGGTTTTTTTAATTCTAAATATATCAATTTTTTTAATTAAAAAAGATATATAACAATATTCTAAGCTAGAGTCACTGTGTCTGAAACTAGAGCAAAACCTACACACTCCAGTTACAATAAATACATTTTTTTAAATTTGCTAGCAATATTATTTTAAAGGCAGAAGAATTTGTGCTTTTAAGATCCATGAAAGATCTAGCAAGCCAAAGTACTTTCCTTTTCCATTCCAGCTAAATCATACACTATTTGGGGTAGAAATTTGGCAGGAAACTCTGTTGTATTATCCCTACATTGTGGCTGGACTCATTTCTTTATCCTTTTTTGATAGATGGATGTCTAGCTGAGCCCTGAATATCTTTAGCAGTGCTGATTCCAAAGCTTCATTTGGCAGCTGGTTTCCTTGGCTATGAGTTCTTATGTTTATAAACTTTTCCCCGATATATAATTCTAAATTTTTCCGCACAATGCTTAGAGCCATTTCTTGCTTGCTTGCTTGCTTGCTTGACTAATGAGAATAATCAAATATCTCTTTTTCATCTACTTTCTATTACAGGCAATAAAAGGTCACTTTAAACTTCCTGGAATTAACATGATTGAATTAATTTCAACATCATACTGTGGGCCTTATTTTGCAAGCCTACCATCAATTTTCTTACATAGTTCAAGATTTAGACAACTTTTTAAAACAAGTATCTAAAACCAGTTACAGTACTTCAGCACATAACCATAAAAGACCATAAACAAGACTAAAGTTTTCCCTTCTCATTATGTATATTTCCAGGGATTATGTTGTATAAATTGTTATACTAGCTGATTATGTGGACCTTTCATCATGCTAGAAAATGTAAGAGTTTGCAGAGCTGAAAAATATCAGTGCTGCAAAAAAGAATGACACTGATTGTTGAGACAACAGTTGAAGAGAGTGAATCTATAGAGCAAAGAAATTACATAGTAGATCAGTACCAGTAATGCCACTGAATTGGGAGGCTGGTGTCTTTGTTACCACTACAAGGCACTTAAGTAAAGACAAGGAAGAGGAGATGTATTTCAAAAAACAGAATTTGGAAAAAAGAGCAGTGGTCTGTGAATTACCACTTTTGAAAATGAGATACTCTTTGGAGCTGATGGGGGGCTGGCTAAAATGCCTTGGGAAGCTGTTTCTACATTTGAAAACTACAGCAGACTTTTAGCCATGCAGCACCAAGCTGCATCACTCCACCAGCTCATGGCTGAGGACCCTGGGACAAAGGAGGATGAACTGCAACCTGAACACAGAAAATGGTAAAGTGAGCTAAGTCCTAACTTTCCACCAAACGATTCCTACCCACTAACAATTTCTTCCTTGGTATGTGCAGAATTTTGCACATTCCCTCCCAAGGTACCCAGTCATAGCCCTTGGAACAGTATAGAACATCTTTTCTGGATAAATTCCACTGGGTGCTTTAGAACACAGAAATTCTTTGGTAGACTTAGCCCTGGGTTGGACTTTCATTAAATGATCATTAAATCAAAGGTATTGAGCACCTGATAGCTTCTGGCATTCCTCTAAACACATGTTTATCCTGTCTTTGAACGACTGACTGCAAGGGACTGGTCACTGCAGCTTCATGGCTCAGACAACAGGATGCATGAACACACAGAAAGATGGATCAGGATAGTATGACTCTGGGAGTCTTTTCTACTAACGGGATGAGCACTTGGTTCAGATTGTGTTTACTCAGGCTTCTGGACACATCACATTCCCATCAAACATGCTCACATGACTAGTGGGAGCTGTAGCAGAATGTGTCCTATGCAGTCGTTAGTCTAATTTGCGAGGCATTCTCACACTACTAACCTGGCATGTATCTTTCTAGTTACCATGTAATTGTTTACATTTTGTCAGTAGTTACACAGTACCAAACGTGCCAAGACCATTCAAATGTTTTTGACCATTTCTCTAGTTCAGTTCCAACTGTGAAAAGTAACTCAGCCAATTCCACTTATAAAAGAACTGCTTCATCTGGACATTCATCCCTTGTAGTGACAATTAAATAAGTTGTTTTGGAGAAGGAGTATTATGGCCACTAAACAGAAAACTCACAATTGCCTCAGAGCTGACCTTTCCCAGTTAGCTTTTAGCCACTCTGCCATTTCCTCTGAGCTGTGAATAAACTTTAACCCCTGCATGTGCATTGGGTGCACTGTGTTCAAGGAACACTTAGTTCTTCTTTTCACTGTACAACTGTCACTTTTAGGATGTGAGAATTGTGGTTGTTTTTTTTAAATAAAGGAAGCGTGAGTAATTCTGTGTAGCCACGAAGACCAAACTCTGCACACACATTTGTTCCAACACCTTACATCACTGAAGTTTTGAAGTTCTGATGTCCAAAACAACACTACTAAAATTACAGTGCTTTTATGCTACCAAGTCCATCTAGATCTGTTTTCCTGACAATGAGGATAAAATTTCCCAAATCAGAATACTGTATTTACAAGTTTTCTTGTTCTGCCTCCATCTGTCTACTCGATAACTTGCTGCTAAGCATTACTACCATACAAAAACCACCTGGCAACATTGCTCCCATGTTGAAGAGCCACTAGATACCACCTGACATAGGGAAAAATTTGGACTTGCTGGCATACCTATATTCACATTTAGATTTGCCTCTCCCACCGGATCATAACTGTAGGATGCTGTAGCATGCCACATACCTAAATGTGTACCTGGAGCATGTAACTGCAGCCTTTGACAGAAATAGACACACAAGCCTGCTCTCTGATGGAACTGTCCTCCCAGGTACAGCTGCACTGATGTGCAGTCTAGAGAAAAGCCACTTTGAAGTCACTCCTGCATGAAATATTTGCATGGCGATTAGGACAGCAGGAAACCTCGTGCTCCTGGGCTGCTCCCTGCTATCATTCAGGTCCTATCTGCTTCAGCCAGCTCCAGAAGACTGAAGCACAGGCTACAGCAAGCTCAATGAAAAGAGAAGTTGAGCACAGTGACCTTGAGGAAGCAACTAAGGACAATCTGCATAGCTGGGGCCAAACCTCTGGCCATACAAGCTATCCACCTGAGCCTTGCAAAGCAAGGTACCCCACTACACACCTTACAAAGCCAACAGATATATGGGACACCAGGGATCAATCAGCAGGGGAAGATAATTAGCTCACCACCAGTACTCAGGCACATGTTGATGCCTGAGTAGGTTCAGACCTGTCAGGCCCTGGGTCAATCTGGCACTATCAATTTCAGAAGCAGATACAGGTGCTAGTAGACCCTGCTGTTCCTCACTTCCTCACCAGAACACCTTGCTGGAAGGCTTAAAGTGCTTTCAGGGTGGGATAACTAACCTTCAAGTCCTACTGAGTCATGTACAGTCTATAAACAGACTCATTCCTACTTCCATATCATATCTAAGGTGATGCTTTGAGGCTGGAAAACCTTATTAAACAAAGGGAATACTGTCAATGCCTTTTGAGGTTCAGAAACTCTGGATCTTGCCACCTTTAGACCAAACCAGTTAAATATGGTGACATTTCAAGTGTGAGCAGCTTTTTTTTTTTTGACAGAACATATGTTCTTAGGCAGGTGAAAGGAGAAGAATCAGGCCAATTAATTAATTTCCTGAATGCTTCTTTGCACAGCTCAGGAGAATCAAGTTCTAATTTGAATGAGGTGTCAGGGAGACTAGAAGCCTTGTTAATACAAATACCTAAATAAAGTCACTAATTTAAATGAAGTTTATTCTAACCCTAAGTCTGGCCATTTAAGTCTATGGCAAAACTTTCACTGACAAATATGGAAGCAGGCTGAGACCTCACAGAAGCTTCTTTTAAAGAACTTCTAAACTTTCACCTCACTGCTTTAAAGCATTTTGCAAGAACATGCACTCAAATGCTTTATATAGCTGGTAAGCTAAAACATATGAGGAAGAAATAACTTGTTATAAGCCACAGAAGAAATCTGTGTCCAAACTAAAAATTGGACTCAGTCGTAATATCCTGTTCTTCTCACTGAGCTTTCAAGACCACAGGGCAGAAACTGTCCATGAGTTAAAGCTGTTTGACTTGTTTACGAAGAAAAGTGGCCATGATGATACTTGTAAGATAATTCTTATTTTAAAGCATCCATTCCAGTTTAGTTAGGCTGAGTTTTAAGTGTTTAATGCACTTTAAGTAGAGACCATAGGAACTGTAAAAAGCCTAGGGTTTTTAATCAGATCCTTTCAGCTGTAATGTTCAAATACTTAAAGGAAAAAAAAAATCTATAGACATGGCAGAAGCACAGTGAAAACACTTCAAGTTTCCTTACTATTTTGTACTACAGAAATCAGAAAAACAAATACTTCTTGAAATGCTTAATAGTCTCTTTGAAAATAAAATAAAGTATGTATGACTACACAGGTGATTTTCAGCATGTTAACACTCTGATAAGTGTTGGTTCATTGGGAAAATGATGAAATTGTGTATAAAATCATAATCAAGAAAAAGAAAGAAAAAGAAAGAAAAAAGCAACAAAGAAAAAAAAAGCAAAAGAAAAAACAGAACAGCAGAAATGAGACAGTGACCAAATGGCATTGAGGCAGATTTCAGGAAATATATTTTCTTTTTCTTTTCCAGTGTTACATTCCAAGATATTTTTAAATCACAGATATTGAAAACAGATTCCCATACAATTCTTAATAAGTTACAGTAGCCACTAGAGTTAGTGGTTCCTAACATGTGGCAAAAAATATAATACTTCTAACTCAAGCCATGTCATGCTGGTATTTTACCAGCATTCCTCATGCTATTGTTACAATTCCACTAGTTTCATGGCATTTAATTCTTTCTGAATGTAAGAACAGAGTATCTCCCTTTCTGATATTAACAGCAAGCATTATAATCATAATAACCACAGTACTTTTCATCCCACTGATCAAGATATTTTGATCCTTACCTCTGATTTTTGAGAGTAAGAAACCCCAACTTGCAATAACAAGGTTGTTCTCTGGAATCTGCCAGCAGTAAGGTCCCTGTAGGGCCTAGAATGGAAAAAAAACTTGAAAAACTAGAACTTCAAAAAGTTTATAAAGACTACTTGGTCTCACACACAAAAAAATTATAATTCTAATCATCTTTCCATGATTTGCCCCACAGTGGTGCTGCCCACATGCCTCTCCAGGGCAGCATTACCTCCCCACCCTGAAGTTGGGATCTCGACTGGACAGACAGAGCAAGTACACAGCTGTGCAATCCCCTCTGAGGTGACAGCCTCATCAGGCAACCTGAACAGGGGCAAGGGCCCCCCAGAGCACTAGGGAGAAGGATGCTCCCCAGAAAGATGAGGCTGTGGTCCTCCCACTTGGGGCTGTACCCTTGGAGAGGAAGGGGCACAGCAATGTGAGGTGTGGCACTCCCACACCAGAGCCATGGCCCACCATGTCTGACATGTGGCACATGCCTGTCCTCATCCCCAGGATTGCATCAGATTCAGATGATAGGAATCTACATGCATTGGGGCAGCACTCAAGTCTTATTAAAAGAAATCTCAAATGGATTACTCCTCTCTGATACATTCATAATTATTTCATGAAACTTACTGTTTATACAAAACATGTTGAAATAAATCATATTAACCTACTTGATTTCATAAGCAACTTCTATCCAATATTTAATATTTTAAAGCCCATTGAACACTTCACTTAACAATGAATTAACTAGAACATTGAGATAAAAGCCTTAAAAAGAGATTTGAACTATTCGTTGAATGGCAGCAGAAAGAGATTCTGAAAGAGATCTTGAAAAGGTTGCTGTAATGCTAAATCAATGTTTATATGAGGAATCATCCCTAGTTAGGTGTTATCAAACAAGGCAGAGCTACATATAAAAGTTCAAAAACAGAAGTCCTGTCATTAACACAGAATATTTCAGAAGCTGCTGCAAACTCCTTATGAGGTGCTATTTACAAAACTGGATGGGTTTTCTGTTCAAAGTGGCAAATCACACACTTCCCCAAAAATTCAGCTTGGGGATGACCAAGCATGATTATAAAACTGGATGAGAAAGATGCGTGTAGGTGAAAGACATGAAATCTGGAAAAGCTGGATAATAATATTTCAATATCAACATCTATTTTTACCCACACAAGAAACCTCAAGTTTTTAATTTAGTTTCAACCTGAATTTGTTTCTTTGGCTTTTTTCCACAATATCACTTTTCCTTACGTTCCATGAGGTTAGAGATATGAAAAAACAAACTACACATGACCAACAGTAGGGAAAGGCTCGTTCCAGGACACACAGGGCTGGTTATATGTCCCCTGCATAAAATACAATACAACAGTGGCTAGCAAAGTACTGCTGACTTAGCTGATGCAAATGTTGCAGGCAAGTTAGACATTTTGGAAAAACCTTCTTACTTTACAACAGTTATTAATGCACTTCAGATGAAAGCTTTACTTTTCCTAAGCCAGGACAGGAGTTCCAGAAGAGGATGATATCTACCTGGAATTAAAGTTGTCTGTTTTATTTATATTAAAAATATAATTTTTTAGATTTGATTTAGTGTAAGATTTAAAATTCAACATTTTTAAAGAGGATCTGATATTTGCCAAGCTTCACCACCAAAGTCACAAATGCAATTACGATAATTTGATATTTCTTTTTCATGTATTATCAAGGAAATGTACAGAAATGAAACTAAGCCTAAACTAAGGGTGCCTGTTCCTCTGGCAAAAACACCAATGTCCAAGCCCAGTGTGTTTCTTTTCTTGCAAGGACGTTAGCAGTATATTTAGCACCAGGGTGGAAACAAGGGAGGTTGGACTAAAAGACTCATATTACATATTGCAGGTCTCACATTCCCACTCTTGTGCCACTCCTGGATTTATGGCCTGGTCATGTCATGGCTTCTTTTGAAGAGTTTTTACAGACAATTGCTTGTCTGCCTAAAATTTAAAACCAGCTTTAGTAAGATACATTAGATGCACAGAGGAAGCCTTCCCCAGAAAATTATATTATTTTTCCAAAAGGAAGTGGTGGGTAATTTCTTGTTTGTTTGTTTGGTTTTAAGTCACAAAAAGCAGGCAAAGTAGCAAATGAAAGAGGAATTAGTTGTATATACAATAAATGTGATCATCTCTGCTGCATATATTCAACCTAATTGAAATACAGGGTTACTCTGTATGAGATCAGGGAGGCCTTAGACACACACAGAGTTAAATATAGTGGTGCTGTTGAGATACTAAAAGATGAGATATTGCTGCTGACCACAGAGAGCAAATTACAATTAAGTACACATCTTTCTGGGAAGTTTGCCAAGGAAAAGCCAGGGAGAGGTGGCCATTACTGCTGCTTTGCTTAAGCTAGAGATAAATGGAGATGGGGTTGCTCTAACTCTTACCAACTGAGCAATTGCACTCAGAGCACAAAGCAAATCAGTGCTAATGAGACAAATCAGGGAACCAGCTCTGAGAAGGAGTTCAAAGCACAAAAGTAGAAATGCTTCAGCTCTCTCTGTGTTATCAGCTTAGCACTGGGGCAGCTGCACCACTGCTGCCTGCTGCTCTGGCACGGTGCTTTTGCACAAAATCAGCTTCACACACTTAAAGACAGAAAAGCACAAACAAAAGGTACAGAAGTGGAGCTACAGCACACATTTTGAAGATACAAAACCAAACTTTGAGCAGCACCTTTACTTTTGATAACAGGGTTACCAAGAAGAACTGAAACCATGGGGGTAGAGTGATAACAGCAGAACAAAATCAAGAATATTCATATAGAGCTGAATTTCCTCAGCAGGCAAAGGAGAGGGACAGGTAACAACCTTGGTAACGGTGACCATAATATGTAAAGGATGAAAACCTAACCTACAACTCCTGGTACTGGACTCGAGATTTATTCTACTAGAGGACAAAAACTGACAAAAAGAACACTGTTAATGGCAGGAAGTTGTCATGTCCTACATAATTTCAGTACTTTGTTGCTTCCTTACAGGGAAACCATCTGATTCAGCAAGAAACAGACTATTCTGATTCTCAGTCAAGATATCTTTAGGAATTTTCTACAGGTTTTTGCTGGTATGACAGGGTACTAATACTTCTATGCTTGAGAGGAGTGACTGTCTCCTGCAGCCTGCATGTGGTCTGCAGCATTGACACATTCCTGCCATATTCTAACTGTGGTGGCATCTAAGCAGAAGGGGACACTTCATCATTAATCTCTCATGTACCATGGCAAGCAACTTACCTCCTTAAATGCATATCTGATTGGGTAGTTTTTTTCTGGGTCCAATGTTAGCTCCAGTTCTCCTCTCTACCATCCCAGTTGCTATAAGATATCTTTTCTATAATTTCCCATTATATTTTCAATTTGAAACATCATCATTAAACAATACAAGTTAGACTGTGCCCTTCAAAATTCTTTAGTATATCTTTATGTCTCGATCATAGAGCCCTTACTTTTTTCTTTTTTTTCTTAATGTGTGAAAAAAATCCCTTTAGGTGTGAAAAGAAAATACGGAGAGTTTCCTCTTGCATTATTTCCTGAGATCCTTGGTAGCCAAAGATCATTTATATTACTGTCTCTTACCATCTCTCAGCCTCTCACAAGGCTAGGCATCCAAGCTGTACCCAACTATGGCTAGTCAAACAACAATCTCACAAGGTACAAAATAATTCAGATGGAAAAGCCCAATTTGAAGCCTCAATTTCTATATAAGTTCTGCTTTGTCATTTTTGGCATGATGAGTTAGACCTATAGGTCTTCTCTTGAGAGACTTCCCTTTCCAGTGTCACCAAAACACGGAGCAGCACTTCACAGGGGTCTCTGGTGCAAAGAAAGCAATGTCACAGGTATGCTACTGAAGCCAAACTCATTCATTAGTCCAAGATCTCCTTTTAACTCAAAAACTGTTTCATAATGAATAAAAATTTGGGACCCAAAATTTACTTAGCAGCATAAACCAATATTTCCATGTGGTTTCTATAAACTCTCGATCCAGGAACAACATTCAAGGGTTTAATTGCACAAAAGGCAACATCACCAACCTGTCACTCTGGATGACCTGTACTAACACTGAGTGTCAAATCACCTGCAAAAACAATACCACAGTGAAAAAATAATCGATCTTGACCTCAGTGCACATTTGTCCGTGTAGCATTATTAGAGAGTTCAGAAATTTAAAACATCTCTTAAATAAAGAAGGCGTTAAAATCATTCAGAAGTACACGAAGAAGCAAGATTTTCACTGCTCTTTGGCAGCAACTTTTTCCATGAGTCCTTTCCCAGTCTGACCATGCACAAGACTGTAGGACTGAAGCAGAAACTGGTTAAAATATGCACGGGCACGTGTGTGCATCCATGTTTATACACATGCACACACATTTCTAAGCACGGGCAAAGGAAAGTATGGGCATAGGGAAGATTTTAAGAAAGCTTTCCTGCAGGGCAAGTTAAGGAAATCAGGGACAACTGCTCTCAGTAAACTGATCTGAGATTAAGAAAAAAAAAGGAAATGGTTGCCTTTGATGAAGGAGTTTAGAATAGGTACAGCTGCATTGAGCAGGAACAGGAACTTTGTAATAAAAACACTCTGACGTGGCATTTACCCCGAAACACCAGTGAGTAAAAATAAATACACATCCACAGAGCTTGGACTATTCTGGTGCTGTTTTAATCACTTTAGGGTATCACAACATCTGGGATGTACTAGAAGTAATGTTTCTAGTGATTATTTAGGGTTGCTGCAACCAGTTACTGGACATTTGTGTCTTTTAGGTAGTTGCATATAACATGAATCAATTACAGCATCTGTGAGCAAGAAAGTTCTGCAGGTGTAGCCAGTTAGTTAAGGAAAATTAGTGCTCAGAGCCAGGACCTCTATCACTCATATTCCCTGTTGGATTCATATCTTTTTCTTATGAAGGTTGTTTCCATAGATTGCTACTGTCCTAAAGTCACACAAACTGAAGTCCTCTTGTTCTCACTCATTTGGGTTACTTTCTTCCAGTCCAGTACAGCTGTCAGTCAGGGTGGGATCTCTTTGAGAGCAACAAATGAACCAGATGCATAGTTCAACGGCCAGACACTTCAAGTCATAACAAGCTAGTGAAGCGAGCTAATTTTGCTTGCAAAAGAATTAGCCTTTATTAGCCACTAATACCACTTTTTGCCCTGCATAGCCCTTTAACCAGCTGCAGCTCCATTGACATCACATTTTGGAAAGATTACTAGTGGCACGTCTGGTTATAGAAAGCTTAGAGGGCTTCCTAGAGCAGCTACCACTTATTAGGACATGAATGAACTTAATCTATCTGATGAGGAATGAACTTAACTTACCACACTGTAGGCATTCACATGGATGGATCTTGTCATTCAGACCACAAATTCTGCAAGGCATTTTTGCCTGTGTCTATTTTTGCCTGTTTATCATATGTTTATCAATGTATATATGTAGTATATCAGCAATTTATGAGGTTAGAACTGATGGAGGAGAGCACATACAGAATTGCATCTATACATATATATTTATATATATGCACGTATATCATGATATTTAGATTTGGGTTTAGAGACAGTGATTAAATTGTTGGTACTTCATATTTTTTTATCTTTTCCGCTTATGGAATTGAGGAAAGTCAACAGTCTAGCTGCACTCGTAGACTCACTTCAGATATATTCTGCATTAATCACTAGGATTTAAAAACCTTGGTTAAATCAGGTGTGATTACATTTTTTTCCTATGGAAATGTGCAGAGATACCTTACGACTTAGTGATATTGCTGTAGATTAAAAATCAAATCAAAATTAACCTGCTGATCTAGAGAATTAGACAAAAGATCAAATCTTTTTTAATCAGCTATGGCACTTCCTACACAGAAAAACAGTAGAAGCTCTTAGGACTCTAATCAGCTAAGTATAGGCAAACTCACTTGATTTCATTTCAAAGTGCTCAAAGTCTAAGTAAAGGCAAAATTATACTCTGTTCTGCATAATGTTTAAAGAAAGTACAAGGAAGCTGCACAGGTTGCAAGAATGAGAGGGAGAAGAGAAAAAGAATCTCAAAAAGTAGTGTATTAAACAAACCAGTTGCAAGTTTTCCTTAATTTTAGTCTAGCTTTGAAGAAGAGGGAGAACAGCCAGTATTGTAGGTTCTCAGCCAAGTTATTTAGGTGGGGAATCCAAACCAGTTGCATTTTTTAGCAAATATAACCATAAAGAAGACTCACAAAGGCAACTGATGTCTAAAAGTAGTAAACAGGACAACAAAGGAAAGACAGGGAGATAACTTTATTTTAAGAGTTGCCTACCTCTACCTCAAAAAAATCAGGGTGTGGGCCCCTGCACACTGGGAACGTGCCTCAGTCACTGGAAGTAATGGTCCTGCTGTTTCCCAAAGCACAGCATCACCATGCCTCACCTACAGCAGCAAGAAGTCTCCCTACAGATGGACTGCAGTTTCAGCCTCATGTGACATCTTACATTTTAAATTTTTCCAGTCTGCCAAATAAGGAGAGGGTGCTAAAAGGATGTGTTTCTCCTGGATTATAAGAGTACTAATGTACAAAAGCAATAACTTGCTCTCTTATAGCTAGGACGCTCAACACACTTGAAACCTAAACTGAGTAAAAACAATGAAGAAGGTTGAATAATTTCCTTTAATATAACTGATATTTTCTGTGGATCAGAGGCACGGTTAGCAACATTTCTAACATCAACTTTTCATCATTTAAAAAACTGTAAGGAAGGCCTCCCTGGGACCAAACTGGAAATTCTGGTGAACATATTTCAGTATGGAGCAGCTGACACATAGAATCAAACCATGACATAGCACTCATGGGTAGGATGTATGATCACCAAAAGCATACCTGAGCAAAAAGAGGGATCCAATCCCACCAGACTACAGGCTGTGCCAACAGAAATAATATGTGCCCCTTGACATAGGATGAGGAGGGGTATTCTCCCTCCTTCTGTCACATACCAGCATGGCTTTGATAAGAAAACTGTGGGTATATAAGTTATTCATGGTTACACAAAAGAGAATTTGTCTCTACCTTTCCTCCTGATCACATTCTACGAAGTCTACTATAATGGATTCTCACCCTGGAAGTTATCAATGAGTGCAGATGGAATCATCCTCTTTTTGCAATTAGGCTGGACAAGTTTCTACACAGCATTTGAACAGGCAGACCCTTAAATACTTCTCTTATAGGGGAAAGGAAAGAATCCAGCAGAAAAAATCCCAAACATCTCATGGAAATGTAATTCCTCTCCCATCTTAGCATCACCAATTCTCCTCACCGGTGCCACAAGCAACAGCTACCTTTGCATTTTTACTTCACCTATAAGCACAGAAATATCTCATGAATGCAGGGCTGGTCTTCTAACTAGATAATTGTTTATACCACCCAAAGTAAAGCTGAAACACAACATGACAGCTCATCAGCTAGCTCTGCTCTTCCCAGTACTGGTGCCACCCAGAGAAGGCAAAAAGCAAAGAAAAAGGTTTGTGCAGGAAAAGCTGCAAGAAAACACCTAGCTTGCCAATTTCTCTGTGCAAACAAACAATAGCTATTAAAGGTGAAATCTGCTTTGTACAATATACAGAAAGAAGAGAAACACTTTAGAAAGGACATCTGCTACAGAGTAGTGGGAGCAGAAATTCCCATCCACACTGTGAAGCTGGCTAAGATCACTGGTGAAAAAGGAAAACAATCTTCTAGGGAAAGCAAAACAGCAAACAAACCTAACAACATGGTTAAAACTAAAGTGAAGAGAAATAACACTTCCTATCAGTGCAACACACTTGCAACTGAGGTGAGCAGGAGAGAAGGGAAGCCACGCTGATACAATGTCCACAGAAAACTCTGATCCTCAGAATACATTTGCCATGTACCACAGACATAATTAGTGTCATCTGCACCATGTGATGCTGCCAGAGATACTGATGGTCTCAGCAAGTTTCTGGATTTGATGTATCAGGAACTGAGTTGCCATTGACCCACACGGAAAGGACAAACCTGAAAGGAGGGATTAGGATTGGCACAGGCAACTTGGGTTAAATTTGTATGATGCTAAAAATCAGGCTGACATTTTCGCTTGTATTTCCCCTCTCTATGCCCTCCTGAGCTCTTGTTATTAAAGAGTGAAGAGCAATGTCAGATCTCACACAGAGTCAGCACGGCATGAGACAGGGAGTCTGTGCTAAAGTGATTTTATGGATATATGATTTCAAATGAAATCAAAATTTCCCTTCAACTGCAGCCCTTCTGCTTTCAAGGCTTTCCCAACTTTGGGCGGTTATTGTCATTTAGCTAAGGACTTCTTTTTTCAAATAACTAGAAAATTTCAGTGTTCTGGATCTGCCATAAACAGACAGTTATAGTCTAATGTGGGACATTGCTCTGTTGGATACCCAGGCAGTCTGGAAGCAGAGAAGCCCTGCAGCTGAGCCTGGAGCAACAAGAGTGATTTTTGCATTGCTGTTATCTCGTACACAGTCAGCTCCTGGCCACAGAAAACATGCAGTAGTGCTTTAATTGCAGATTTAATTTGGAGAGATTGTAGCTACATGAAATCTCCATAGAGAGGGATCTTCCCTGCCACCTCCTGCAGGAAATGAGTGTTTGGAGTTATATGTCTCAGGTCATATCAGCAGAGCAATTTGGCTATCAGCTGCAAGGATATTTAGGGGACTTACCAGACTATAAAATACTGAAGTGCAATGACCGTACAGCAACTGCCTTCCCCAGTCACCTGTGGCTTGCCAGGCAGAAACTTTGAGTCAAGAAAGCAGAGGCTGCTGGCCAGTGAGCAACATGTGCCCATCTCCAGCCCATTAAACGATCTGCCACAGCAGAGCTTGGTGCAGCACTGGCACACCTTCACTTTCAGTGGGGCAAATCAGTCAGAAGCTGTTTATCCTGTTCACCATGTATTAACTTCATGCTTATGTGACACAGGTTCTTTCATAAATTGTTCAGTAAGGGGTTTTGGCAACGGTTTCATGTTACAAGGCTTCTTTTTATATCCCCTGCTGCCTTTTTCAGGCTCTATCCACCCATTCCTTACAACTATTAATAAAGTATCCCTTCCTCCAGCTGTCAGACCAGGCTTTACAGTCCATTTTTAAGCTATTGTTGCACTTCTAACAATTCAGACTTCACAGCTTATCCTGGGGGGGGGAGGTTTCCCCTAAATCCAAAGTGCATTTTTAAAGGAGCTGTATCAGCTTATCTATCCTTACCTTATCCTAAAAATAGGCAATCAAAAAGCTAGAACCTAATGAAATGCTTCCATGACTTTTTTTTTTTTTTTAGTTCAACTCAAGTATTTCTCACAGATGCAGTTTCTTCAGCAACACAAACCATACTTCTTTGTATTAGCAGGAAAGAATTTGAGGGGAAAGTTAATTCTAAGCCAAGTATCCTGACAGTATCCATACTCATGCTCTCCTTTTAGAAGGCATGTCCTCTTGCTACCCCTGCATTGGGTAGACTGACCCACACAACAGACAGAGAAATGGAATACATGGGTTATTTATGCTTTATTATATACATACACTGTAGCTGTTACACCTATTCCACATAGGGTACAGTCAGTACTGATCTCACCACCGTCTTAGCAGAAGACCACATCTAAATCTTAGGTAGAGCTCTAGGGCAATTAGAAGGTTAGGGAAGAGAAATGGAGAGACAGGGTGATGTCACTGCTCAGCTTTACTTCCTTCGGCCTGGACCACGGCCAGGCACACATTCCAGTTTTCAACACAGCAAATCTTGTCACCTCCACTCAGAAAACCAAAGATCAGACACTGAGACAATGAAAAGTGAACTGAATCCAATGAAAGGATTTTGACTGCACTCATTTTTTTCTTCTTTTGTCTTTCCATGTCATGTTGACAAGCCACAGAAACTGAGTTTCCCTTTCAAGGCACCCTACTCCAAAACTTCTCTGGTTTGAACCCTTAAAAAATGGAGGTGCTCAAAATAAACAATCACTTTGAATATCTTGGTCTATATCCCAGTAGGGAGTGAATCTGGTCACGTACACAACAACCTTCTAACTATACAAATATGAAGCACTAGAACAATAAAACTGCAAAAATATGGAAACAAAAACAGCATGATGCAGCAACCAAGATCATGTAGCTCTCTCTTATCTATTTAAATTTAAATTGATCTTACTTGTCAGTTCCTGGCATGAACCAAAACCACATTAGTTTTCTCTTTCTTGAAAACAACCCAAAACACAGTTCTTACAACATCAAGTTTAAAATATGGGCAGTAAGAGCAATAATCCATATTATGTTTTACCTGTGCTGTTTCCTCTTTCTTACTGAGTACCTGAAGTGAAGGAATCCCAGATTTCTCTTATTTGCTGCTGACTTTTCTCTTTCCTGTTGGCTCAGCCTTTCAGAGGAGTTGTTACCTCTGCAGTTTCGGTATCATTTTTTATTTAATGAGAATATAAATCTGTACAAAAGGCATATACTTGATTATTCTTGAGTATTATTCTTTTGTCTAAGCATACTCATTCACAAAATCAAAATGCATGGCCAGAAGTAACAGGAAGTCTCAGTTCTTGAACAAAAAACCACTGAAAGAAAAAGTTTTAGAAGCCAGCCCTGCTGCACAGACCACAATGTAAAAACTGTTATATTAAACTATTTTCATTGTCTAGGATGGAAAAAGGATGAGACAAAAAAAGAATAAAATTAATCCTTGTACAACCTTATCATATTTAGAGTTGAAAAAAATATGGACATTTAATCGTATAAAATATATTTTTATTCAACATTTTTTCCTAACTTGGGATGATTAAGTAAACATAAGCTGTTTTGTCTTGTTGGGCCTTTTAAAAAGAATTTCCAATAAGAAATAAAACTTCAGGGTTATTTTGGGAAGACATTTCAATTTTTAGTATTCATGAATAGAAAAACATTGTTTCAATTTGCTGGGCTCTTTTCCTACTGCATTTTTCATGAGACCCATAGGAGTGACCGTCTGCATCCCTCATCCTCTTCTATGGCACAATGACTGCCATAATGGACCAAGCTGCCCAAAGAAAACTACAATTCTGATTAGTTGCCAATACCAGTTGGCAAGCAAGTTCAGACCAGTAAAGAGACTGGGAGCAATAGGCATGCAAAATATAAATTGACTGAAGAAATGCACCACAAAAGGGAAATGCACAATTTATTCAAAACTAAATAGTCTTATAATGGAAGGTTTCATCTGATTTTCTAAATGAAAAATAAAAGAGCACAATGTTAAAAAAATTAATTTCCTTTCATAACATGTTGATTTTTCAGAAGCTGCTTTAGAATGTCATCCTGCCAGCAAATTCCTGCCCTGTCCAGATCTGTCCCTTTCAATCCCTGGTATTTTATATTTCCTAAAAGACAATTCTCTTGTCAAAATCACCCTTGAATATGAGGCAAAAAGCAGGTTAGGGCACAACTGATAAAGAAGCTATAGCAATATTTTCTTGAGGTCTGTTCAAGAAATGCTCTGTGTTAAGGTTAGCATACAAAGCTTAGGCTTCTGAATATTTAGGGATCACAATGCTGTTGCAATACAGGGAGGCAGGCCAGTTGGCTAATTAAAATATACAGAACTGGGCAAAACATCCCCTAACTTCTTTCCCAGCTCTGCCACTGACCTACTGTAGCCTTGCTGAAGTAATTTTAACTACATTCGATAGGTCTATCAGGATTCCTATTTTCTTCCACAAGATGTAAGCAAGTCTGTGTAACACTGAGGAAATCCACAGTCAGAAATGGACTAGAAAAAACGGAAACAAATATAACAAATGCATATTTGATGCTCTTCTCTAACCCTCTGTTTGATTAAATAACATGCCCTTCCCCTTGCAGTTGAATTGAGTGGTTCTTGCTTCACACTGTAGGAGTTTTATCACACTGGAATTGGTTTTTGCAGCATGATTTAACCTTAATTTATTTTTAAAGCATTTTTTTTAATAGAAAGTTAAAACAGTCTCATGAGAGAAACTTCCAAAGCAAATATTCCCCTTGGGTTTCCTCAGGTATTTTCTTTTTCCAGACCAGATTGCTGCACTCTTCCACGTAACACAGGAACTGAGGAGGAGAACAAGAGAGGAAACAGTTTACGCTCTTGAAATGCCCACAGTTGTCTTGGACAACCTGGAGACCTGTCAAGGCTCAGGGCCACTGTATTTTACAGTCAGATGAAAATGCAGCTTGAAGTTGGGCAGGAAACAAGTTTCATGAGCCCAAACCACAGATTGCATGCCTGCCTTCACCATCCAATTCACCCAGGGTTGAAATCTGGGAGACACCATTTGGGAGAGCCCACAATGGCACTCCCAATGCACAAGCTGTGTTGTCCATGGGCAAAAGGCAGGCAGGGTCTCTGAGTGCCAGCATACAAAAGAAGCCTGCATGCATGAGAGCTCTTATCACTGGCAGGCTCTAGGACTTGCAAAGTCAGAGCAATGAAGCCCAAAATACATATATATGCAAAACAAGCCACAAACTTTCCACCCTGATGAAAGCACAATGAGGAAAATCTTTCCGACAGATTCACAGCTGGCTTCGATCTACAGCCTAAGCATATCTAATGGGTCGCTTTTATCAGAGAAGCTCTCACAGGGTTCTGGCTGCTACTGAGGGCACTTTGCCACTGTGCAGACCCCTCAACAAAAGTCTGAGAGGACACTGTGTACTCCCCACGCGAACTGAGGCATGGGGTAATAGAGACCATCTGCTCCAGATTCTGGCCCCACTTGCACCTTTATTAATCCATTCCAGCTCCCAAGATCTTACTCCAGCTAATGTAGCTGCCCGTATGAAAGTATCAGAAAAAAGCAAGATACTCCTCTCAAAAATCTTACTTCCTCTTGTATCTCTCTCAAAAGTAAATTAAAGGATTCTACCCATGTGAACACAAAGTAGTCTGGTCTCAAACTCTCCTGGGTGAAATTCTGGCTTCTCTAGTGACAGAAGAATTTTCTGTTAGGAGAGGCTGAAGAGAAGTTACCGCATTCAGTAAAAGCAGGACTTTTACCTTCTACAAATTACTAAAAGAGAAAAAAGTCCAAAAAACCACATCCATTTATTAAAATTTGCGTGCCAGGGACTTGATGAGAAGTTATTGTGTGCATGTCATGTTGTAAGTAAAAAGTACTTCAAATATATATTACTTTATTTTTCCCCCTGTGGTCTACAGATTCGTCCTGGGACAATAGAAGTTTACAGAGACGTCTGTGATTAAGGCGGCTTTCGGCTCTTCTTCCTACAGATACCCTGTGGATATTGCTGTATTCTCCAGAATCCGAGCTTCCACTTAAAAAACAATGAAGTTTCTAGCCCATCTGGGTTTGCGGAAGCAGAATGTAAACAGATGTACTGTTGTCTTATTTTAGAAGCTATAGCAAGCCAGACTGAAACAATAGCACTAAGAAATGTCAACTGCTCCCATTCATCTCAGTGGGGTGGGGTGTTAACTTTGAAGCCTAATTGTGACCACTTTAAAGTCAGCCTTTTAACCATTTCACTGCTATTACTACACCAGTAACTCCAAAGTAATGAACTTACCCAGCCGCTGTATTTGTATGCATTACTCCAAGACCTTCCATTCACTTGAAAAGAACACTGCATTACAATCGAGCCAGTTTGAATATTCTTTTACTTAAGAAGTTAGCTGAATCGTTTGCTACTGTCTTTCAAAATTAGGGTTAAAAGAAAGTCAAGGGTGAAAGGTTAGCTTCATTGTTAGCATGTTAACATTGTTAACCAAGTGCAACACGTGGTATTTCATGCTTTTTGCTTTGATCGGGGTGCCTGGATGGCAGTTCATTTCAATAAACTGACAAACTAATAAACTGAGCTACATACAAAATTAAAAATAATGACTAATCAAATAAGACTGCACCATCAATCAGGAGTAAAAAAAAAAAAATACATCCTAACGATGTGGTAACATATACTCTCAAGAATAAAAAGGGGAAGAGGAAAAGGGTCCTCATTTTCAGGAAGTTATAGTTACCATTACCTTAAATCCAAGGTGTATTAGGCCTGGTTCTGAGTACACAGAGAAGCTGCCCCTCTAAAAATATTTTACATCCTTACTTCCAAGAAGCTGTTGCATTCATCAGTGGTCACTCTGAAATCTGCATGTGAATTTTCCTCTGGGACCAGCAGCTGAAGACTAGCAGCTCTACACACACATTTTTGTAAACATTACTCCAGATGTTCTAAGAACTCATGCTGAAAATTATTAGGGCAAGCTACTCTACTCTTGCTTGTGTTTCTGAGCATCCAGAGTTGTGCTGATGTGTGGCTCTGAACCACACCATGAACTCTGAGTCACAGAAGTCATGGTGCTGCAGGGCATGATGGAGATGCCTGGCCAGGTTTGATGGGGCTCTTTGCCACACACCTGCTCTCTCTCTGCTCAACCTCCTCTGCAGGGCATCTCTGTGTGCCTGCCCATGGAGTCTGCCACAGGTCATGGGTGACACAGGACTGCTGCAGAGCAACATATGCACTGCATTAATTCTTCTACAGTTACATTTACACTGACAATCCTTTTAACCTGCTATTTTGTTCCTAATATAACACACATTAGGCTGAGAAGTCAACACTAACCTCACCACTGCGCTACTCTGGTCATCATTAGTACATCCATGTTAGGCACTCTAACTAGATAATTCTGACATGTCTCAAGATGCCCTCATTGCAGTTACAGCCACCAGCTCAGGAGAAGTGAAACAGGAAGCTCAGCTACATGACAGAGCTATGGGAATGGCATCACACAGCAAAAGACCTTGAACAAGCAGCTGGGATAGGAGTAACCTCTCTAGGTCATGGAGCAGCAACTGGAAGAAACTAAGGTGAAAGAATCTGCATAAACCATACTATATTTACTGCAAAATAACTATTTGAGCACACATTCTCACTCCTGAATAAAACTGTCTTTACCTGGGAAGGTCTTGAGTTGATATAGGTGCCTACGTGTGGGAAAGGAATAAAGTTATTTTGGTAGAAGAGGGAAAATTTTCCTGCCTACACAATGCCTAGGTGTTTGTGCAAACAAAGCCCTAATTCATGCAGTGCAGGTTCTTTTCCCTGCTACAACAGACAATACCCTGACATTGTTATTAGTAAGTTATGAATGTACAATCCTTCTGTAATTCCACTGTTAGCTGGACTTCAGGGTGTTTGAAATTTGCCCTGACTACTAAAATCACCAGATACACACCCCTCTGTTGTCAAATATCAGTGTTTCCTAAATCTTGATCTTTAAACTGCAACATAGAATTTGTAAAATGCTCATGTCATAAAACTGAAAATAAACCTCTACTTTCATTTAAAAGCCTGTGAGCACTGACTTCACACACAAAAGGCCTGCTATGGAAAGACAGAGACACCTTCATTTTCTATTAACTTCAATCAACTGCAGCAAAGTGATCGGTTCTCTGCAGAAGGTGCTGAATAAGAGCATATATAAATTCACAGAAGTGTCTGAGTGCTGTTGAACATGTTTTCCACAGATGCTTAGAGGTGCAGAACAAAGGCAACTGAAAATAGACTTGGTAAGTTTACAATTTTACTTTATCACTGTATTAAATTCCCATTCAACATCCATAAGGCACCACACACTTGCTATAGAAAAAATAAACAGCCTCATAAAAACTAGACTCGCCACTCTTTGCTCTGCCTTGCATCCCTCTTCTTCTCAACTGCTAGCAAGTAAAACAACCCCTGGCAGCTGGATGTGCAGAAGTCTGTGCCGGCAGTGTCCCGGTCCGGAGCACTGCAGGCTGGAATGCTGACGCTGGCAGGGCTGCCACTGCGTTTACTTAACACTCATTTCTCTCAGTCTGCTTCAGACCAGAAATGTAGGCAATGAAAACCTATTCAGCCTTTGAGAACCTCGGCCGTAGCGGTTTAGCAGAGCAGGGTTTGTGCAGGTACATGAAAGAGGCATTCAGAAGACACTCCCATTCCAGGGAGGCGGAAAGAGAGCCCCCAGCTGTCTCTAGTTACCTTTTATTGGCATGAAAAGAAGGAGGCAGGAGGGGCAAGGTTTCAGGACAAACGAAAAACAAGCTTTCTAAGATTCACTGTTCAATCTCAAAACAAAAGCTCAGCAAATTTAAGCTACAGGATCTTAGTTCCATTTCTTTCAGTTTAGTAATTTATTACAGAGAAGAGAATGAAAAAGCTTCTTCAAGCAGTGGATTAAACATTACTCTGAAGCAGAATAAGAGACAAAAAAATATACATGATGAATTCAGCTAGTTTCCTAGACAAATAAAGAGCAAATTGGCAAACACATGAGAAAGTGTACCATGTTAGTAGGTATCCAAGGCTCTTTGGTTAAAAACATTTACACCACGATGATAGCTGGACAAAACAGCTGTCACAGAGGCATTATTAAGTAGAGGGTATAATCCGTAAACACTCACCACCCAAATTAAACCAAGGTCTGTTGAGATGGAGGAGAAACGCATCATTTCAGAAGGCAGGCCCAAAGGCTGCAGGCAGCCCAGTGCTGCCTTCCAGAGGAAGCCAGCCCAGGGCAACATAGGAGTGTGGGGTGCACTGGCAAGAGTGTCCCTCCCTGGAGCCACCAGCAGCTGGGGAGGAGGAATGCTGGCCAGCCAACACCCCCAGCCCTCTCAGGCAACAGGGGCAGAGAGCCTGCAAAGCCCTGCACTGTCCCAACCTGGCTGCAAGCCTGAACAAAACCCAGTTTTGTGTCTTGCACGACACGGCAGACTCTTCCCCAGGCCTGGTGGATGCCCAGATTAGTTCTGGGTTTACTGAATTGAGCACCTTAGGAGAGAAGGTGGATGGGCTGAAGCTTCCCCACAGAAGCTTCCCCATAGAAAACCCCATGCCCCCCACCCCCATGGGCAGTTTGTGCACCACCAGCCATGCTCCATAAGGGCACAGTATGGGGAGCCTGGGATGGCTGCAGGAACCCTTCCTGCAGTCCATAGCACAGCCCTGCACAGCGAAGGTCAGCACACCTGCTCATGAGTCTTGGTGCAGCATCCAAGTCCTTCCCATTAAATGGGGACAGCTCAGAGTTCCTCCTTCTCAGGAAATGTAAGGTCCTCAGACACCACAGAAGAGGGGACGTGGAAATACAGACTTAGTGACCAATAAATATGTGCAACAATTAAACAGATTATGTCAGTTGCAAAAAAATAAATAAAAACCATAATACCTAATATTTACACACGTCCCCATATAAACCTATTATTTTTCTGCAGAGGTGTACAAATATTACCTAACATGTCACCTGAGGACACATGGTCAAAGCCTTGGCTTCTTGATCAACTGCAGAAGTCTTTCAAAGTGTGACCACATGCTCCAAAGTTTGTTGCACTGAATCTAGGCAACACAAGTTTAGGTACACTTCTGTAAATACCTTGAAATAACTCAGAGCCCTTTCTAAATTTAGGTGGCCTTCATGACACCTAAATGTAGATGGGTTTGTGAGACCTGAAAGAATGATACATACTAGGTTAGGGGCCACTTTAATAATTTTTCAAAGACTATTAATTTACATCTAGGTTATAAGTTTTTGCTACAGTTTTAACATCATGACATATCTCTTAGATGTAAGCTACCCAGAAAATAAATTATCTGGTTGAAGCAATGATCTGGATAGCATGCTAGCTATCACCTTGACACACAATGAGACAGAAAAACAGGAAGGATTTATTTGGAATCATTTGGCAGTACTATAGGATTTTGTGCAAGGGAAAATACACAGGTGTTTATGGAATTCCTTAATTCTTTGAAGAGGTGAAATGTGTAATTTAGAAAAAGTTCTTAGAAACATTTAGGAAGAAAAATATTTTACATATTACAGTAGCTTTTTTTTTCTAGATCATTCTTTTAGTCTCTTAACTTATCTTAAAGCAAACATGGACTGCCAAATATTTTAATCAGAGTACTTCTGATCTGTAGTCTCTCTGATAGAGATCCTGTCTTAATAAATCATTTCACAGTCTTGAAGAACCATTAGAAACAAATTACAGCACTTTCAGTCATAGTATAAAATTACTTGGTATTCCTATAGGCGATATGAAAGGATAGAAACAATGGTCAAAATTCAGTATTGATACCTGAATATTTAAAAACTGGTGGATAAGGACTTGAATCCTGTCATTTGTGAGGCCATGCTATTGGAGCTGATCTTAAAAGCTAACATTAAATGTTATGAGAGAATATGATGAGGTACATTCCTAGAGAAATCCAAGTAAAGGCAACAGAAATCACCCCACCAACATGAATAGGATTTGGCCAAAGCCTGGTGCTCAATGTTGTAAAATGCACTCTGAGGATGTCTCAGATCTTTCACACACCAAATACATTTTGGGCACTACATTAGAGATAAATAAATCTGTATTAGTCTTATTTGGCTAAAAAGAACATTTACTGGCAGCATCTTTTCATACCCTCTCAGATTTTATGTAGGTGGCAAATCTTGCAGGCAGAAGAATAAGTACTCCAGCAGACATCTGCTAAACATAATGCAGTTGTATTTAGTTGTTATTAAAACTACCTCTTTCTAGTGTTTTTCATGGCATTCGTTGTCTATGTAACACTCTGCTTTACTAGTATCCCAATATGTCCCCAATCAATTTTTCATCCTGGTCATCTTTTCCCACCTGACTCCTCACTTGCATAGTCCTTTTAGCACTTATTTGTGCTAACACTTCCCTTTCCATTTTAACTATAATGGGCAATTGTATGTCAGTCCCTTGTAGAGAATGGACACTGCACCTGCACCTGAGCTCCCACCCACATGACCAACACTGGCAGAGTGTTTGGGATATTCCTCTGGTTCACGTTTCTGTTCCTGTGCCAAGCTCAGTTCTGTCATGTGCTACTCAACCCCTCTGGTTTTCTCCTTGATTGTGTGCTCTTTCCTTCTTCTCTTCAACTGCCCCACCTTCCAGAGCAGAAAAAGGAGCTGCTCCCACTGGACCTGGCCAGAGCCTGTCCAGAGTATGCTCCAAGTGTGGTCCCACACTACCACAATATCTATCCCTAGCACTGACTTGGAAGTCCTACCCATTTCTGGGGAAAGCGTACTGCTCTCATAACACATTGGCTCAGCAGAGAAGTAGCAGTCTTTGAAGGGATTTAGCTGTGTTCAAAATGAAATATTTCTTCCCATGTATACATATGAACAGCTGCACCCTTGTTTTAACATCCCTGCTAGCCGAGGCAGGAGAACAAACAGAAAGCTTTCCAGGAGTGGCCTTCAACAAAAATAACAAAACTGACTTAAGATGTTCAAAAGAAGGCCCATCCTTTCCAAAAACTGAAAAAATTAAAAAGAACAATGCTGGTGACAATATTATTTGCTAGTGAACAGATCCAAGCTCTGTGTGACTTGCAACATGTAGTAGTAAATGCAGTAAATGGCAGCATCCTACTTGCAGGAAATACCCACCAAAAAATTTAGTACTAAATATGATTAGAAAATACTAAAGAATTTGAAAGTTTTGCTTCAGTTATCACCATCATTAATTAGTGATTGCACAGGAAAATCACACGATGAGCTTTCTAGAAGGGTTTTAGAATCTGATTCCAAACGAACAGTAATAAAATATCAAGGAAAAGTTTGAAATAGTGAAATAAAGCAAGTTATCATCAGTCCCACTGATTTACATCAGTATTTACCCACCATGAGATGGTTGGTATTTAGGGAAGTTTTGGTAAATATTTTACTGACTCACTTCTTCAGGGCATTTCTGTTATAAAGAGCCCTTGAAAAGGAGACAATAGACATATTTTAGAAGAGCATGCAAAGGTAGTTGCAACAGAGGCACAGAAATACAGATAATGACCAAGATTAATGAAAATTTAGATATTATCAGTTGTTTATCCAAAATTTCCTTTGGTTTAGAAACTAGGCTTACATGAACATGTAGCATTTGTCAAACCAGACATAACCACCCAACTCTCTCACTCCATCTTGACTCCTTCTGCTCTTTTCCTGTATTTCAATGCTAGGTAGTACATGAATAGAGAATTATTACTATGTTTTTACAATTCTTAGGAGTAAATATGTCTCAGTTTGGGGAAATCCTTATATCTGGACACACTTCCACAACATCACTACAATCCGGTATAAATATACTACTTACGCTTTCAGCTGCTGCCACTGCCTCACAAAGCAGACTGAAATTTTGTACACAACTTTGACTCCTATAAAGTAAACACAAGTTTCACAAAAAGTTCCCTTCCCACCACTGAGAGAGAATTGCCTATGAAATTCACACAGTACAAAACCAGAACAAAACCCTTTGGAGGAGGAAGCCACAGTTGCACCACAACTATTTGATGCTGTAAGGGGAAGAAGGAATAATTTAACTTGTTCAAAGCACTTGCACTGACTACCTTATTCTTATCACTTATCCTGTGAAACAGACCTCATCCAATTGATCTTTATTTGGATAAGTAACTTTGATGACCTCCAGGTCAGTAAAGTGTTTTTTCCCCTCTATCTGTCACTATATTGAGGATTACTAAGTTTTATGAAGTCCTTGGGAAGAGGTTTTCTTTGCCAGTTTTTAAAAAAACCAAAGTATTTCATCATTCAAAGAAGGTGCAGTGATCTTTCATGAAGATTTTTCTACTTTCCAGTGGCTCTTCCTCCAGTGGCTTTTTATTTTCTGCAAAGTAATACAAGCAAGATCATTTCTGGAAAAATGCCTGAAAATACTGTGAGAATAATAGAATAAGCCAAGTTCAAAGGAACCCATCTGGATCATCGAATCCAATCCCTGGCCCTTCTCAGGACACCCCAAGAGTCACACCATGTGTCTGAGAGCATTGTCCAAACACTTCTTGAACTCTGTCAGGCTGGTGCTGTGACCACTTCCCTGGGGAGCACGTTCAGTACCCAACCACTCTCTGGGTGAAAATTTTTTTCCTGATATTCAACATAAACCTCCCCTGATACAATTTGGCACCATTTCCCTGAGTCCTGTCACTGGTCACCACAGACAAGAGATTAGTGTCTGCCCCTCCTCTTCCCATCATGAGGAAGCTGCAATGATGTCTCCCCTCAGTCTCCTTTTCTCCAGGCAAAACATGGAGACAGTGAGTGACCTCACACACTCCTCATATGGAGTGTCTCAAGGACTTTCACCACTCTTTTGTCTCTCCTTTGGACACTCCCTAATAATTTAATCTCTTTTTTATACTGCAGTGACCAAAACTGCCCCCAGCACTCGAGGTGAGGCTGCCCCAGTGCAGAGCAGAGCAGGACAATCCCCTCCCTTGCCCAGCTGGCCATGCTGTGCCTGATGCCCCCAGGACACTCTTAGCCCTCTTGGCTGCCAGGGCTCTGCAGTCTCATGTTCAATACATAACATAAGAGAGGTAACTTGGAGGAAGTCAGGAGACTGAGCTGCATTCAGGATTCTGCATCACTTCACCAACATTGCTGTGTTACTGCTAGCAACCAGAGATGGAGGCCTGTATGGTTTCTATTATATTGTTGTCCAAAATAACTCTAGAAGATAAAAAGACACAGCTGTGAAATACACTGGGATGGGGTTTCAGAAAATAACTCCAGTTTCATATCTCAGTTAGGTCATGCTCACACAACAGGAATGACTATTTTGTAATTGAATCAGCTGAACTGGACTTGTATAAACAAGACCTGATAAAGTTTGAGTTTTGTCTGACAGTTTCCAATGTTCAACTGCAGCTTTTTCTGAGAATTTCCTATTCCTGGAAATTATGAATTTTTCATGAGTCCTCTGATGAACTATGAACACATAATGGGAGATTAGGTGATTGAAATGAATTCTTGTGTCCGGTTTGGAACTTAATTAGCTTGGTTTCAAACACTGAATTGTAAATGTACTGAGAGTATGTTACTCCAAACACTAATTATGCTATTTCTAAATTGTTCTAAGATATTTCAGTGTGTTTATATGCCTTGTTTACCAATGTTTCCAGGATTTTAAGCAGTTTAATTTAATAACCCCTGTAAAGACTAAGACTAAAGGTCATACATGTCAGTGTGATCAAAGTCTCTCTGTTCTAAATGAATACACGATTCAGTGCAATGTAGCTAATACAATGAAATCAGTGCTGTCAAGTGATATAGACGAGCAAATCACAGCCTGGGAGAAGGTCTGTAGGCAGAAGATCCAACCATTCCTCTCAATGTCATCCCACACTTCTGACTAGAATTTCCAAAAAAAAATATATCCCCAATCCACCTCTCACCCCAAACAAGAAAAATTAGTTAAAAATCACTACAGGAGGATGATGTGAATGGAGTAATCCATCTATCATTAAAGCACCTACAGACTGTCTAAGAAGGATCTCACTTTTTTCTTGTCCAGAGTGGCATTTTTAATGTGAATATTTTTGATTGATTTCCTAGGGTGAAAAAACTCCACAAACCAGAAAGTAAATGTAAAAAAAAACCTATTTCAACATTTAAACTAAACAGTCTTGCTCCCTATATTAATAAAATAAAATATAATAAAATATGAATTATATTCTCTCAGGTTTCCCCTAGAAAAAATATGCATATTTAAATTTCTGGGGGCAAGGAAGGGTTGAGGAATGAACAAACTGCTGGAAAAAAATACACTGACCTAAAGGTAAGAAGAGTAAAAGTGAGGATATATCCCAGAGGTTCTTTCATTTCCTGTTGCCACTATAGGAAACAACAAGAACTGAGAAAGTTCCTGTCTGCTGCTGGCTGGCTTTGTATACTCACTGGTGTTTCACTGCTTCGGTCTTGGGCTCAGCAAGAGTTTTCTCACCCAGGGATCTGTATCAGTTATTAGCAGTAAGACCAGAAAGACACAACTCAGCAGCAGCAAGCAACTCTCTTCTCTCTACAGGAAAGAAGATGTGGAATAGAATTAGATGTCAAAAAAAAACCCCAAAAAAGCCTCAAGCCACCTGTCCATCCACACTGAGAAAAATCTGTGCAAGGGGCAAGCACATACTTTTCTGCCTAACAGAATAAGCAGATTTTCTAAATTTAAACACTTCTGCCAGCATCATAGTTCATATAGCTGTGTTGAAAGAATGAGACTATGAAATCTGCCTGTGGCCATATCAGAGAACTCTCCTGCAAATGGCCCATGCCTGTGTTAGCTGCCTCCTTCAGCTGGTGGAAGTGGGTGGCTGTGTGCAGCCTGTCTGCTGGAGCGGCCTCTGCAATGACCAAGCTCCATGGAATGCTCTAAAGGGCTGGGGCAGAGAAGACCATGGCCCAAATGGGGACATTCCCAGGCACAGCTTAATTTATTCCTGGAACTTACACACAACACTGATGTCTTTTTAAACTAGCGTGCTATACCTTCCTTTTTCAGGAGGCAGTCACGAGTGACCAGCAATCTAACAACAAGTTCTTGCAAGGAAAACGAGAAGGGTTCACTCTGTTGAGCTCAGGGATGAGCTGCAGGTTTTTGTGGGGACCTGAGAAGCAGGTACACCTCAATAGCATAACAGACACCTTAACATGGACTCCCTATTTCATCTTCTAATTTTGCTTTATGGAACTTTGTGTAACGACCCTTAAAAATTCTCAAGTTCTAACACACAAGCGCATGCACTGCAAACAGCTTCTCACCAGCTATATTTGCATTCATTGTTACTCCTTAACCTGAAACCTCAGGTTTAAATAACTGTCAGCTGATACTATCAATGTTTGGCTTATGAGTCATTCAGACTGCACAATGGGCCGAGGAAGAAAACAGCACCTTTACACACATGCCCTAATTTTTCTGCTGCCATGGGGAGCAGGAGAAGCAGAGAGAGGCCACAGGAAAGATTTGTAGCCTGAACAAAAATATATGCCCCAGCCCAGAGTTCTACCTGTTAGGCACACATAAACTCATAAATCAAGTTATGAACAGAACAGCAGGAAAACAGCTCTGGGACATTGAACCAAATGTTTTGGTATAGTTTCAAGTTGCAGCAAGAAACTTTCTGCTAACTTGCTTCATATTTAAATTTGCTCCTTCACACAAAACATGGATTTCTATAAGTTGTTGTTTTTCTTTTTTCTTCCCTATCAGTGAGTCTCCAGAAACTGGAAAAGAGGGGAGGGAGAGAAAAATCACTGCTCTGGATTTGGTTTTACAGAAAGGTCATGTAAAGAAGGAAATGTCTGCCCTCCTACACACGTGTTAAGGACAGTTTTGCTAAAATTAGCCACTGGTGGAATAAGCACAGACTCGAGCAGTTCTCATGAGTCTTTCTCTTTTCAGCACAATTCTGCATCATCCCAGAGCCCATCAGACTCAGCCTTGCCGGGTGCTGAGCACCTCATCTGGTCACTGACTCCAACAAAAGCAGCAGAGAGCAAGGCACAGTTGCCAGTCTCAGATTGCACAGATATGCCCAGACTGGAATCATCTGGGATGCATTAGACTGGGAAATCTCTCGTCTGTGCTAGCATACCTGCTTTTTATTCAGGGCAAGTGTCATTGAAACAAGATTTATATGTTAGACTGCACTGATAAAATTGTCTGTCAGAATCTGGGTTGGTCACCCTTATCTCAGCATTAAAATTAAATATTCTTATGAAAACTAGCCTTGACTTTTGTTGCACAAAATAAATAAAAAACTATTTGTTTTGTTTAAAGTGGTGAATTGCAGATATCAGAATAAAACATAAGGAGGGGAGTGGAAAATTTTGCATTATGGCACTAGGTGATTCATTAGGTTTTATCTGTGCTACAAAAATAATTTTCATATTCTCTGTAAATTGTTATAGCTTCTAAACATGATCACAATTTCAACAGTAACAGACCAAAACCAGGATGAAAATACCAATTTCCTATCTTATGTTCAGGTCCTGCTAGCAATTGTTCAAGTACAAGCATATTAGATTTACAAGTGTTTACTTTATATGCATTCTTTATTCAGAGGTGTGGACCCTTACCTACACCTTTGTGAGGCCTGGTTAACGTTCGGGCTTCAATCTCTTTCTTGTATTTTCCAGAAATTCCTTGCTTCAGCCAAATCAAAACCATAGGCAGCACTGCAATACTCAAATTTTTGCCAGACAAAAAACAGCCCCAGAAAGTTCCCTGGCCTCCTTGTGTGGTCAGCTGGAGCAAGCAGACCCCTCCCAGGGGCACTTATTTTCACCATCACCACCCCCACCTCTCCCAACTAACACACATGGGATGAATTGTCCTCTAGACATGCCTATTTAGCCTCATTGACTATAGACAGGGCTTAGGTGACTAAATGCATTTCTCAAAATAGGCAAGATGAATCTTTTCCTGGAACCTAAGCCTCAGGGAAAAAAAAAAAAGAAAAAGAAAAAGAAAAAATTACCTTCAATAAGAACATGGGTGCCTTTTCCTTTGAAAGACCTACTATGAGGATCCCATGGGATCATGTACCCACTGGACATCCTGCAAATGCCCTGGCTTGCAGGTCTTGGCATTGTTTTTTCACCCTTTAGAGCCCTCTTTGTGTTGCTCCACACAAAGCTTGCTCACTCTTTCCCCAAAATACACAGGAAAGTAAAGCAGGAAAGTGACAGCAACAGCAACATTCCATCAGGCAGGGAGAGAGTTAAAGACACAAGGTGCAGGAAAGCTGTCTTTCTTTAGGAACTCCTACAGTTTCAGTCACTTATTAAAAGAGGATTTATATTTCTGAAGAAAGGATCTGTACTTCCTCCCTCCTCTGGGGCCGTGTGTTTCTCTGCCAGGCTGTGATGAAGAGGGCCCTCCCTTGCCCATCGCCAGCCAGCGCTGACGTCACCCTGTTATTCTTTTTCACCTTGCACACATGTTGAGGCTTCTCTGTGGAAGTCTTGCCGAGACACACATCTCTTTGTCTCTTGTTCCTCTCTGCTCAGGAGGCCTATTTTTTTAATCCCCGGTTTCTTTTGCACATAGCTCAAGCAGGAGTGTTTCTGGGATTTCTGTGAAGGAGGATCCATACATGTAAATAACAGTAGCAGTTTGCTAATGGCATCCAACCATCCATTAAAGCCAGAAGCCATTTCTGTGAAGAGGGTGTTGTACAGAGCTCTAACCAGGAGGTCTTGCTCACCTCTTGTTTGAAAAGTCAGACGTTGTAGCTAACTACAGCTGATCCAAGCAGGAATTCAGGAGGATGGACCCCTTCTGCACCATGGCAGGAACTGGTAGGTGGGTGTGGAACCAGCTACAGGGTGATTTAGCTGCAAGAGGCTCCTCTCCTTCCTGCATTTCTAGAGAAATGCTGCAAAGGCTCAGAGTCTCTCACAGTACTACTTCTCCCTATTGGAAGGGAGAGAAGCAGGGCCATCCTTGAGGCTGAATTTAAAGGCATGGCTAGGGATTTTCTATATATATATTTTTTATGGTTTTTTTTTACCTGCTGGTGTGCATTCTTGGCTGATCTGTGCATGTCAAGCATACATGGCTTCAAAGGAAGTCCTGCAGCCATTTCCCTTTGCCTAGCCAGGTCACTTCCATGTATCCCAGTCTGTTCTCTCAGCAGAGTCTTTCACGAATGGGCACCACCATCATTTGCCAGGGGAGGTTGAGCTAATAGGCAACAGGAACGCTGCACAGCAAAGACACAGTGAGCACTGCAGGCCACTCCCAAGATAAGCTCAGATATGATGCAGGTGTAGCCACAGGCTTTCCTTGTGGGAAGGAGAGAAAATTGGATTGCTGTATGTTATGTATCTCTGAGGCTTCTAGAATGATGAGAATAAAGTGAAACAAGATTAAGAGGCATATTAGGCTGTCTCTGACAGATCTTTTCCACTTGTTGGGAAGTCTCCCACTGAGCTCCTGGGAGGTTCTGAGCCCCTGAGGACTCCATGAAGAGGCTAAAATTTGCAGCCACAAATGGCACTGTTTTTCTGTGCAAGGCTGAGCTATCAGAGAAGGTATCAGTGCAGCCTGTTACTACTGATACTGTAAGCAGAAGACAGAAACAGTGGGTCTTTTGTTTATCAGCCCTCTACAGTGTACAGCCCCTTTGTGAATAATAAGTCACCTTTATGCAGTTCTCATAGGGTGCAATGCAACATTTTCAAGTCAGCTCAGCTAAACTGGACCTGCAATCAATTGATATCCGTGACTCAAAATAGTGCTGATAGGAAAAATGTCTGAACAAGGAAATTCTGAGGAGCACAGTGCAAGAATAAGTTAAACCAGGGAGGACATGTTCTTTCTAATAAATGCAAGTTACTTTTGGCTGGTCTTCACATCTCAGATTCACTGCTCATACTGTGGGAATCATTGTATTGCCTTATCACGGGCTCATATGAAGCTGTGCTTACTCATGCTTGCAAAGCATTTAAAGATTAGAGAGAGCAGCACCTGTAAAACCATAAAGAATACATTGTTATCATTATTATTTGACCAGAGTAATAGGGAAATATTCTTTAAAAATGCTTCAGTTCCTTAGTTCATAACTATCTTTTAGTAGCTGTAAGTTTAGCTGAAAACCTAAGAGGAAAAACCAGCAAGCTGCAAGGTAGCAGGTTCAGACTTCACTTGTCTCAAAATAGGCTTGTTTGCCTCTACCACAGCTGCTAATTACCTTTAACACTGTTTTTAATCCAAAGGTAAGAAGTAGATGTAGAGGTAAAGGTAAGAACTAGATGTAGAGGTGAAGTAAAAGCAAATGAATCTGGGACTCATCCTGAAATATATGTGTCCCAAAATGTTAACCTCTAGTCCACATCCCAGTTTACTGTCCATCTCCCTGCATAAGCTTTTGGGGTCTCATTAATGCAGCAGGCAAGTCTACACAGCAAAGGGCTGTTAGAGATCCTGAGGTAGCTTTGAGGAAACTGGCTTGTCTACATGGAACATTGCAATGCCGTGCACGGATGCTAGCTCAGATCCCAGAGGCAATACAGCCGTGTCTGTATAGCAAAGCACCCACGCTAATTAGCCCTGCCCCTGAGGATGCTGCAGGAACGGAGCTAATTAGGTATGCTGAGAGGCACCTCTGTTAATTAGCCCAGGGAGAACAGAACAACACTAGCAGAGCTTCCGATCATGGCGTTAGCTCGGGGATCTCTATAGTGCACTTGGCTGTGCAGCATAGCTGAGCCCACAGCTCTCTTGAGCACCATTGGAAGAATCTAAATTTCTTTCAATCCAGCCTCACCATCTGACCCTGCTTTTGCAAGTATTCATAGTGGTGTTTTTCTCTTGATGGTAGGAAAATTAAGTAAATAGATTCAAAAGAATGAAGGAAAAAAGCCAGTAAAAACCGCACTACAATAATCTAGTGTTATTAAATTCAGCTACAGGTAGTGACATGCCTGTAGGGAAGCACTGGATATTCCTAACCCATCTTGATAAAAGGCATACTTTGGCTAGTGGTACATGTTTTGCAAGCAGTGTATCTCTAAAGGTACTGTTAACTCAAGCCAATTCAGTCACAAACACAGATGTATGATGTATGACGTTGTAGCCATGGAAGATTTTCCATTACCGGTTCAGGGCCGAATGAAATCATTTAGGCACAGGTACACACCTAGGAAAGACAGGCAGCAGTTTTGTCCCCTTCCTTCTCCCCGGTTGCCCTGTGCACTGGGGCAGGGCTGTTCTGGCTGGTTCTCCTGCCTCCAGTCTGCCCCAGACCCAGCCCACCGAGGATCACTGCCCCTACTGTGCATGGCACACACGAGCCTCTCGCCAGCGCCAAGCACTGCTCACAGCTACGCCTCAGACTCTCAGCGTTGCTATACAACAGCACAGGGGTAAACAGCACTCTGTCTCCACTACAGCCAGCACAGATAGGAGGATGGTGATGTGACTGTTGTTAAGGGAACGCTTCCAAATGCCTTTCCAACCACCATATCGTAGGTACACGCGAAAACGCTGAGTTTGTGCCTTTCAGAGAGAAAATGTGCGTGCTTTGTGCCATTCCAGGAGGGGGTTTTATAGTTCTTATTTTTGAAAAATGGAGCACAGTGATTTCCAATTACCTTCCAGGCATGTGTGCAAAGGCACCCATTTCTTTCCCATATGTTTCAGAAAAATGTTTTTGCACATGGGTAACTTCTGAATAGGATATAAACCCTTAAGTTCTGGTTTGAATTCTTGATCAAAATGCAAAAATGCATGGTGAAATTTTAAATCAGCCTCAAAAGCTTACAATGAGAATCTGCTGAACAGTTGAGAAAGCCAAAACTTTTAAGTGGATATTAGGAAATCATAAATACTAGAGAAGGCAGAGGTTTCTTCTGGAATTAATGTGGTTGCAGGAGGGATAATACTAAGGTTTCTTCTAAAGATTGCTACATTTTAGGTATATAAAAGGAAAAAAATTCTGGCTCTTATCTTTCAAGTTCACAAGAATTTACGATTTTGATATGAAGGTGGGGGTGGTGTATGTAATATACCTGAAAATCAAAGTTCAGTATTTAATCTTTACTTCTTATCCTTTAGAAAAAAAAAAAATCTTAAAAAGTATGGTTTATGTAGCTTTATGATAATTGTCAAAATAATATAGTGTCCTATAGCATTTACTAATGCAGACTTGGATATCTCACACAACCCTGACTTTACAACAGGGGTTCTGGATGTATACCAGACACGCAAAATGGTCATTAACTTGATGTGATATGAGAAAGGTGTTGAAGTGAATAACTTATATAGTAGTAATAGTGGTTCTGTCTATGGACATTTTATCTTGCTTTTGAATGGCATAAAAGTGCCTCATCTCTGGGCAACTTTTGAGTGACCTAGAAACTTCTCCATTTCAGAGTTCAAAATCAGCCCCTCCCTTTATACTTGGCCAGTGCTCAGACCAAAGCTGCAAGGCATCACACTGTGCCACAGAGACCTAAAAAATACAAGAGACTGAAATCCTAGGCAGGAGCATCCCGTAATTGTATAAAAGTCAATGCTGTGTCCCAAAATAATGAAAATATCCCAACTCTCTTTCCAGCTGTATAAATAGCTCAGATTTTCAGCTCTACTGCCAGAACTTGGCTAATATCCTTCAGTTTGTTTGTCCAGTTTTACATCTACCAATAACTATTTTCTCTACTTTTATCTATTCAAAAAAAAACCTGAAGCACGAAGGTTATCAACTCCCAAAACCTCTTGTGCATAGCCAGACCCACAAGGTCTCTGTCAATGAACAACAGCTAATCATTCATTCTCATTATACTGGCACATAAATCTTCTGAGTGACCAGGGAAAGGGGAAGCCTGCTACCCTCATAACATTCCTTGCATGCCTGCTGAAGGTGTTGTGTCTATACGTTGCCCACGATTCCCAGAAACACAGAGTTAAGAATAATTCAAGAGACATAAGAAGGACTTGGAGGGAAGGATAACCTGCACGTAAGCTTTGCCAAGAAGTCCTCAAAACTAATTGCTTGAGGTGGTTATGAAAATAAAGAAAAAAGCCCGTGATGCTTATCGGTCTTATTTCTCAAAGGCTGACTGGCCTTAGTATAGCTTTGCACTTCATAAAAATAAAAAGAAATTGTGGTTACTACAAGAGCTCATAATTTTATTCAGCTTGAGAGCTCTTAAAGATTTTGTAATGGAGATGCTACATGGACAACAGTTTCACATTTCTTGAGGTACCCTGCACTCACCTCTTCCAATCATGAACAGAAACTAGAGGCCCAGCAGACAACAAGATGACATTCAGAGCTACAAAGTCATCTGTAAGACAGAAAGGTCAATCTAGTGGCCAGAAGGGTGTCCAGGGTGTAAACATGCCATTTCACCAAAACAACATGGTCCAGATCTGCCTGATATGTCCATACAGGCATGGCCAATGCCTTTTGTGCAAAACTTGCCATTTCACATGAAAAAGCATAAACATCCATCTGCCCTCCAAACTCCAAGAATTATAAATAGTTTGAGTGACAAATCCTTCTGTCACAGTGTTCGGGATACCATCAAGAGATATTCCCAGCACTGTATATGATTAACCAAAGCCTGGCAGAGTTCACCCTTATAAATATATCCTGGGTAAGCCTACTGGTTTGAAAAAGAATTTGGTGTCTGTATCTAAAGAAAGAAGAGAAGAAACAGGAAGGTTGGTCATGTCAGTCACTTGTGCATTTTTCAAGCTGACTGGTAGAGTTTAATATCTATGTTTTGACAGTAATTCAATAAGAGCATTGGATTCCTAAATGTTGTGTATTACATTGCACAACAGGTTTTATCACAGAAAAACTGAGTAGTCTTGATGAATGAAGTTTCACATAAGTTACTGTTGAAAAAAAAATTAGACATTATTTGCATAGATTGCATTAAGTTGATTGTTTCCCACCCCTCCCAAGTATCTCAGTACCTTAGAAATAAATTATAGTCAGAGGGTTATTAAAATAAAATTTTTTAAAAGTCCTGAAGTAAATTTCAAACCGCAAGACAAAGCAAACAGTACTGTAGTCTATTTTCAGACCTCCTCAAAGTTATTCACATTCTAGTTGTCAAACAATCATACAACTCCCAGACATCTTTTTCTTCCCTGAAATCCTGTTATGGAGTCTTCCACAGACACATTAAATTATTTCCTCTTCAATATGTTGAGAAAGAAGAAAGAAGCAACCACCCTCAACTCACATGTGTTTCTCTTTAAGAAAAAGGGTCTCCACAGTTCAACAAGGCGAATAGTTCTCTGTAAATGAAGTCATGCTGAGATTTTTAAAGCACCTAGGATTAGGAAAGCAGTACTGGTAGCAGTGTCATTGTCACACAAGCTAGAAATACTCCTTCTCACCCTGTTTTTTAATTCCAGCCTTCCTGGGGCAGTGTTTCAACCTGTACAAACCAGATTCTTTGCTAAATTTACAACTGTGTTGAGAAACGTGTCACTACAGAGAAGCACAAGGAAAGCTGCGTGCAAAACTAAGGGTTACAATGCTCTTTCAAAAATATTTGTAGTCATTCTGACCCAAGTGGAAGAAAAAGGGAGACGAAACCTTTGCTATAGCAGCTCACCTCAGTGGGTAGAGCCTGAATATGGGATTTTGCCTGGTTTATTTTAAGTCTGAGCAGCTAGCAGCTGGAGTATGTCCCACATGCTAACACTTGGAATTCCCCAGGGAGAAGGCTTGTTTCAAATGTCCACACCAGCCCTCCAAAGCTGGTCGTCTTTGAGCTTTATTAAGTTTACGTACTCCATCCTTGCCTCAAGTCTCAATGGTAATGCACCTATTCTGAGCAATTGAACCTCCTTGCCAGCTTCTTATGGACTGGTTTTGATTTAAATGCAATCTATGAACAATATCTACTTGCACACACATACACACCCCAGGCAGATACTGAACAGACACAGCCTTGCAGACTTACACAGCAGCTGTGACAACAACTGATGTCACCTCCTTTGCAGAAATTTCCACAAGCGTCTTCCAAAGGCCAAGTTAAATGAGATAGAGCTTATCAGTTTCTTTAAAGTGTTCTGGATGAGACCAGTCCATGTGACCCCCTTCCTGGCCGCGGGGGTGTGGTATGTCACAGCTCCCCTATCAGCTGGCACATGGCGGTGGGAGATATGAGACAGCAGAAAAGTAGTAGTAACAACATCACCCAGACTGCCGAAGACAGAGTGAATACGCTGAGTAACTTCAGTGTGTGCTCACTTACTTTCAAAAACAGGTGGAGGGTTTTCAGCCCTGACTTCTGCTTGCACATCCCACTCGGCACAGATGGGTGGTAACATTGCCAGCTATGCTTTGGAAAGGCTATGGTTCGTTAGCATCATATTAACGCCTTTAGCAGTGAGTTGCAAATTTTTTTTCTTTACAGACTTTCCCCTTCTTTTGGATATTCTGTGAAAAAAAATAAATTACTAGCAAGGATGTTTTTCTAAATGCAATTGCTTAAGATAAATTCCCTGCCTCAGATTAGAGAATTTTAGAAGATACCTTCCTCAGTTTCACTGTTGAAACTACTGAACATTTCCTTCGCTGCCTTTAATTATTATTAAATGATCAGTTGTAAAGGGCTCATTTTTAAAGCTTTTCATAATAATTACTTTTAGTCAAAATACCAACTAGCCAATAGCATGTTAACAGAAACAAATATGCAATATTTGCAAAACACCTCAATACCTCATACTTGGTAGGACAAAAAGACTCCTTACTTGAAGCAAATTAAAACCATAGACATAGTGTTGAACACTGCACTCAGCAGCTTGCAGTTTTCACCCCAGGGCTCAGCCAGTTTCTCTACATGGGCCTGTTAGCACAGAGGACAGCCTTAAGCTCTTACCCCAAGCTAGTTATCATATTTTGGTTAACAAATGTTGGTAATGCGACTTTTTTCTTTGTGAATGCGCACATTCAATCTCTGAATTCAAATTCTTGCACCAGCATAGCTACAGTCACTCTAGATCACTTGGGCATGTCCCTTGCAAATTGTGCTATTGGTGCAAGAGTTTCTGGAATACAGCAGCACAATGTATAAAATCTGGGTGTAGCACAGCAGCGAAATATAGGTATATAGTATATGTAAGTACTCAAGAATTTGTGGCAACAGCACCAAGAGAAGCTGAAATTATGCTCCACTCCTAACTTCCTTCTCCTAGCCCTGCTACTGAGTGTGGAATGACAAAAGTTTGGGAATTTTAAATCAGATTTTTTTGCAGTTCTGTCAGATTGCTCCAATCTTACTGTAATCTCACACCTGGTAAGAATCTCTCTGACTTGTCTAGCCAGCTCACATTGGATGAAAAAAGTTAGCTTGCCTTCACCCATTTCCTCTTTCAAAGTTAAGTGTCTGCAGATAGAAAAATAAGCTTTCTAGGGCACAGACAGCCTCTCCTATTTCAACTGTGGTGTGCCCAGCTCAAAATTGTGGCTGGAACCTGGATGTTAATGTCACCTTAAATAATAATATTTTTTCAGGTGCTGGCCAGAGTTTTAAGAAATAGTTCCAGCAATAAGCATGTTGGAGCAGCCAAGACACAGCTGCTCGAAACAGCAACATGCAGTGGTTATATATGCAAAGAAACAAGACCTCCTTCAAGAAGGCTATTGAAGACAGCTGCAGATCAGTCCTCTTCAAGCTTCATTAGTTTTTTTCATCTTCTGTAAGCCAGCCCTGGGCACGACTTTAGAAGATGATTAAACCAAAGATTTGTGTGTCATTACACCCTCTCCAACTCCAGCTGCAACTCTTTATCCATGAAAGCCCCAGGATCCAAGATCCAGGATAGAAGCCTTCCTATCTCTTTACTTCCTTGGCATGCTGGTTGCAATCACTGCTCCCACCACCAACCTATGTCTGAACTGTGATTGGTTAAAGGTCCTTAATCCTTGCTGGAATTGAGTAAACAGACTTGTGGATTGCCAGCCACCTAAAATCACTGGTGAGCCCTGGACTGTGGCAGACAAAAGGCCTTTCAGTATTCCCCCCAGCCAGTCTTCCACAAAGGTAGAGTGAATTTTGTGCCCAAGTTCACTTCACCTTTATGCTGGGGGGATGCTCTAAATGGTTCTGTTATGTATAGGACACATATATATTTATATGTAATCCTGACCATACAGATGGTGAGATGCCAGCTATGAATCAACAGAATTTATAAAGTTTTGCCAAAGGCACCCATAACTGTGAGTTACACACACGGGTGCTTTAAGTGCTAAAAAAGGCCCTGCTTTCTTCACACCTGAAATATGGGACCATAGCCCCTACACCTACAGCATTCACAAGCCAGTGCATGGTAGCCCGTGCACAGTGATTTTAAATTTGAAATGCCGACACATGACCTCAGATTCCACTCATAAAGGGCTATCTGTATTGCAATGTTTGAGACTTACAAGTGCAAACATAGCAGAGGCACTAAGGGCTTATGTGAAAAAATAATTATTCCATGTAGAAAGGAAGTTGGCTTGCTTTGAGCAGAGGTGTTAATAGACCAACCTTTTTCCCCAACACCAGCCTGCTTACCTGAAAATATGAAAACATCTACAGATGCAGCACTGTATTTATTTGAGGTGGGTATCATATCCCACTCATGTTAAATGTCTTGCTGCATTTCAGACTAAGATAGTCATTAATGGGAATACCAGTTATAAGAGTCATTTAATGAAAAATAAGCCCTAGACAACTGTGCTGCAATTTTAGTATTTTGGGGGCAGAGGCGTGCAGATCATAGCACACAAACACAGCTAAATTTAAAAGAGTAGCTTCAGAATAGACACCTTCCCCCCTTCCACCAGGTTCAGGATAGTTAATAAGAGCTGGATCTTGAATGACAGTACCCAAACAGGGACTTGGCACAGAGAGGACTTGCTTCAGGGGAGAGATATGCCAGAGTACAGATAAAACCATCAGCAACTGGAACAGGGGAAAGGATCTATGGTAGAAAATGTTTAGATCCCTCTCTAAGGCAGCATTACTTTGTTACCTAAACAAGGTTTCTTCTCCTCCTCATCGCCAATGTATTTCAATTGCAGTCAATGGTAACTCCCAAGCAGTAGCAAAAATGACAATACTTGCACAGACATGGCATTAGTAAATTAAGCACAGGACCACTGGCCTGAAAATAGGGAAGACAAACACCTACGGGAAGTGTTTAAACTCAGCCAGACCCTACTGAAATAACCAATCACTCTGCAGCTACACCCACGGACTGTGGGATCTCAGGAACACTAAGGGTGTGGGACAACCCCCTCACTGGCTTTCCTTCCAGCTGGAACTGAAATAGGCACGAGCTAGAAATCACCGCACCAACAGCAATACAAACGAGAGACAAGCGCTGTTGATGCAACACAGGCAACAGTGATCAAGGGCACTTGTTCTCCCAGCAAATCCCTTGTACCTGAGAGAGATGCAGCAGTGGCATGGATGGGGAAGACCTAAAACTCTGCATCTCCTTCCTTGCAGTTTAAATATGTAGATACTCTTTCTTGGTTCTGAAGTTCTTTTGGATATGGTTTGAGTAAGGCTAGGAAAGGATAATTTTGTTGTCTCAGGTTGGATATACTCTTCCTTGTATTTTTTTTTTCCAGCCTAAAGGGGCTTAGAGAAGGGGTAGTGTCTAAGGTCATTGGAAAGAAGACATAAAGCTGTTAGGACACTCAGTGGCAGATGTGGCTTGCCAGCTGCTAATCTGTGTGGCAGGGACTCCCTGGACATCCACACCTCAGTGGAAGCCCTCCCATAACTTTTCCTCTCAGGACTCCATTATCCCTAGTGTTAGCATCTCTGCAATAAAATTTAGATCTGATATAAGATCTAAATTAGAAAAGGAAAAAAATGGGGCTTACAGTATCCACACCTATCTGTGGAACTCTTACCTCTGCTTCTAGTAATTGATCCATCTGCTTCTGAGATCTCAAACTGTCTGCACTCAAGGGTGGGACTTTGCTTTCACTCTGTTACTGGAAATGGGAGTGCGTATTTGGGGGTGTTTGCACTCTTAGGGGTGGGTTTATATCCTCTAAAATAAGCAAGTTGCAAGGCTGCTCTATGGAGATGCACAACACAATTTCTCAGCAAGAGCCCAAGGCAGATTCTGCCAGGCCATTCCACAAGATGTTGGAGTGCTGATACATGGTATGCATGGGCACCTTTTATATGTATCACACATACCTACTTGCCTGGAAGCAAATCAGTAACTCCCTGCACCAAAGCTTGCATTTGTTTGCTCTTATTAGAGGTGGAATGGTGCCTGAGGGAGGGCCACAGGCATTTCGTAGCTTAGGATCAGTGCCTGAGCAAAATGGAAATGCTGCTAAAAATAAGCAACATTTGCTCATTGGTATAAATAACAAAAGTGAGAGAGAAAGAAAAACAGAAAGAGAGCAAGATGAAAATGAAAACTGGCCCCAGACCAGGCCTTGCAGAATGACTAGTCACCTCCTCATTGCCAGTTCTCTCACCATCTTCACTATGGGCAAGACACTTTCCATTGCCAAGTGCCCTCTGCTTCTTTCCTGAGAGGACTATCACTTACAAATTCACAGTGGGCCTAAGCATAGGAGATAGCTCCCACAGCACCTCACAAAATACCACTGTGATCCCTGCAGTAGCTTGTGAAGTATTTGGTTTATCTCTGTTTTGTTTATTAAGAGTATTATGGAGGAGGGTGGGAAAGAGAAAAAGTTGCACTTCCATAAGGCTATCACCATTAAAAACTTTATCCTCTCTTTATTAAAATGGAAATAACTTTTGGATTCTCATTTTTCTAACAGACTTCCTGAGCAAATAACTCCCAGAGCACCCTTGGCTGCCTGTTCGCAAGTACTAAGGTTGAGAAAGCTAAGCCTATCTATACTTGGAGGAAAATAAGAAGACTAGGCTAATTAAAAATTCACCTTTGCCCTGTATTCCTAAAAGCACTGTACAGCCCCATGGCACCAGATATTTCAGGGTGAGCTCTCTTTTTACTGGAGAGTTTAAAACAGAGTATGCTTCCAGTTACTTTTCGTTTTAGTGTCTCATTAATAAAAAGGAATAACAGTTGGAAACCAGCTCCCAAAGTAGCACACTCAATTTTTCCTCTGCTTCTATTTATTGTATTCTATTGTAACAAAGTGTGCATACACACAAACCTATTAGCCCTACAATTAAACAAATAATGGTATTATCAACTCCCACCCACTGCCTTAAGCAGGTTTAGTTGGGAGAGCAGAAGCAGCTGTCTCTGTCCTGAGTCTCTGCCAGAGGTCACCATCCTGCAGCAGGATCAGCTGATCCTCCTGGATAAACTCCTGAGCAAGTGTAGTGTACAGATTGAAGCATGATCATAAACCACCTCCAATTTCAGTTTACTCTGGCAGTAACATCCTACAAAAATAAGGGAGGAAACCCAAGGCTGGTAACTGTTTCATCTCTTAGTATCAGATAAATCCACCTTTGATTACATTTCAAAGCTCCAAAAAACAGAACAGTCAAGAGGTTTATAATAATGCTCTAGATTGCCATGAATTAACATGAATTCTTGTACTGAAAAAGGTCATTAGCATAACAATTGAAATACACTGCTAAAATAAGAGCTACAAAAGTTCCTCTAAAGTTTATCCAGGCATGTGCAGACTTTAAACATTTTCAAAACCAGCTAGCTCTATGAAATTAAGCTATTTTCAAACTTAGGACTAGGACAAGTTTGTGTATCTCCATATGGCCCCCAACAGTGTTGCAATATCCAAGGTATCATAGCTACCGCATGAAATCTCAAACAGCAAAGAGACAAGAGAAGGACAAGGTTCCGACTCAAGTGAGAGGTATTTTTTTCACATCAGACCGAGAGATGATTGACTCAGAAGCTATCAATGTCTTTTTGGCATCCAAAGTGGAGACACACATACTTACAGTGGACTTGCTTACTGGTAATTAGAGAGAAAACAGCAGGTGGTTACAGTTAAGTTTCTGGTGCACAGATTTCACACTGTCAGATTCACACAAAACAGAGAAAGATGTCAGTTTTGAGTAATGGTGTGAATGAGGGAAGTGCTAAGCAGTAGATATACCTTGAAAGCAGGAAAATAATACAAAAGTAATGCTATCGCCTTCATAGTGCAGGGAGTGTGTGCTACAGAAGATTTAAAAAATGAGGGCAAGATTTATTATGCTTTGTCTAGAGTGTTAGGTAAGGCATTTGAGGCTTGGAGGTGTGGGAAGACTGAAACAATGAAGAACTTTCAAAAGGAGAATGATTTGTGATATCTGGAAGGGATTTGTTTTACAATGCTTGAACCACATTTACGTAGCTGCAATACCACAAACTGCTGGTATAGGTGCATCACACTGAGAAGGGAGGATCTTCTCTTGTGGCTTTCACCACACTTGTCCCAGCCTCCTATGTCTGGTTTGCTGACACAGCTCCAGATAGCCCCAAGACATCAAACCCTGACACAACCATCCTGTGAACCCTCCTCCTGCCGCCCTTCCAAACACCACAGGCAAGGCCTGGTACTCTCGGTCACATTTGTAATTCTAGGCACTTCCCTGCAGCTAAGGTAAATTCAGAGCAGGTATATCTGTACAGAGACAAGCAGGATCTGGTGCCTATCATGTAAATCCTGCCTAAAGTCATCCTCTAAAACTTCCATGCTAGAGTTTTCAAACTATCTTATTTAAATGATCGAGGAACACTGAGAGCATGAGAGAAGAGGCGAGGGAGTACGACAAGGCTGGCACACGTGGCAAGGGCAGGCATGGAGCCAGCCAGTGCTCTCAGGGCAAGGGAGGCAGCCCTGCTCACAGCAGGCACACTCGAAGCCACTCTCCCAGCTATTCCTGTCACAGGCCACTCCTGAAGCCACTCTCCCAGCTATTCCTGTCACAGGCCACTCTGCAGAGCCCCTGCCAGCCTCTGGAGGAGGGCACAGGCACATGATAAGGATAAGCAGGAGCTGAAATGAGATGGCACCAAATTAATTTCCCTCTGCATGACCTATGCAGTAGATTTTCTGGCATCTCAATACGCACAAAGAGAAACCCACTGGAGTGAGCAGGGCCCTGCGTCAGCAAAACACCATTTCTCACATGAAACACTCTGGCTGGCAGAGCTGTGAAGGTGAGGATTACTCACTGTTTCCAACACCATACCACATGTTTAAGAGATGATTATGAAGGGACAGCGAGAGTATTCATCTCATTTTCCTTTCTTCTTTCTTTAAAATGATTTAGAGTGTACCATTTCTGCCCTCAACAAATCAATTCAGAGAGAGGGAGTCCACTATTTTATTATCAGGCACACTTCTACTATGGAACACTCTGTGAATAACCAAAAAGCAAGTATAATGACATCATCACAAGCATCAAGAAAGTAAAAACTGAGCAAGAAAATTATTTATCTTCAAGCTAGCCTAAAGTAAATAGTTGATCAAGCAATGCAAAATAAATCTTGACAATTGTATTTAGTTAAGAATTAAGGAAGAAATATCTGAAAACTAAGGTCACCAAATCTGACCTTCTGTATTGCCCAGCCAATGAAATTTCCTCCAATTACATTTTTGTCCATAGTTTTTGCTTGCTGCAACTTTTTATTAAATATTTTGGCAAACAGAAGGAAATAGCAAAACCAGAAGGGAGGCAGGACCGTCTTTTTCAGAGAAAGTGGAAACTAATTCAGAAAAGTGGGTCAAAGGAAATGCTGAAAAATACAAATCCATCCTACAGCTTAACTAAAGTCAGAAAGTACTAGTCCACACACAGTTATTTTAGCACTTAGTAGATAGCTCAAATTCGCCCCAGAAATTAATAGAGAGAGAGTAGAACAGTAGAACAATATAGGCAAATAGGCCAGCATTTCGGACTCAGGAAAAGGCTATGCTAATAAGATAATATAGTGGTAAACACATGTGTTTGTTTGCCACTGATCATACACATCCCTTTCTCCCCATTTTGTGTAGAAACCCATTTTCTGTTTATCCACTGAAGGTGCACGTTAAGAATGGCACCTCACAGAGAGGAAGGGCAGGAGGCAGGTGGAGGTCAGAAGCTCCAGTGACAAACCATCAGCTTTTAGATAAGGTTGACGGTGGCTCTAGTTGCATGACAAGGGAGAAAAGCACTGGAAAAAGCTCTCCCCCACAGCAGGATTAAGAGACATTGTAAACAACAAGGAATTATGCATCTGCATAGTCTTCAGGGAGAGAAAAGCAGCTAGAGAAAAGGGGAGTAAGAGTGTGGTTCCAGAAGGAAGTAGGGGAAGAGGGTCAAGGATGCAGAGCAGCGGTTGCCTAGTCCAGGCAAGTGCCTCTGGGAGAGGTTCTCTGTGGCTACTGGAGCCTCTGTGGCCTCCTACAGCCAGGGGGGCTACTTTAAGCCAGGCTCTTCTGGGAGCCCTGTGAGCAGCAGGAGGTGCCCTCCAGAGGTGGGCAGCCTTGCCACAGGCCGCTTGGTGCAACTCGCTGGTGCTCCACAGCCACACCTCACACCAGCTTTCTCCCTCACGGCAAGTTTCATCGGGAAAATGTTTACAGCAAATAAAACCTTTGAAGGAAAACCACAAATATTGAGGAGGGTTGTCAGCAGCCATCAGACATGTGTCCTATTTTATAACTGCAAATGCAAAGTGAATGAGAGGTGATTTGGCTGTCCCTCCGAAACTCCAACCTTTCTCTCCATTTCAGGTTATGCTATGCCTCCTATTTTAATTTTAAACAGCTAACTGGCGGAGAAACCCATGACGTAAACTAGCAACTACACAAAATTAGCTCTAGCCAACTGTGAATTCATTTGTTTTTTTCTATTTGCTCTCCTTTGCTGAAACATAAAATTTGGTAAGAGTCAGCATATTTCACCACATTTAAGATTATAACAATACGGGCAAAGGCAGAGAAAAAATATCACTAATGCAAAAGATGAACAAAAATCCATCCTAGGGACAATCATGAGCAGAAAAATTCAGTATACCTGAACTCCTGTAATACTTTACTGCCATTTCCATTTTCTAGTTCTAGTCTAGCACTTCTAATTAAAAAAAAAAAANAATAAGAAAAACAAAAAATCACCACCCCCCCATGAAGCCAACCATTCTCCACAATGATTTGTAGAATAAGGCTTTTTCTGGAAGCTTTAAGTACCTCTATATGATTAATAGAAAAATAAACACCACTTGCCAAATAAATCTGCACTAATCTAATCTAACAGCATCTAACCACTCTACATGTTTCCCTATTGTTATTCCCCTATGGAATGACTTTGCTAGCCCTCCCCTAAACCCGTTGCTTCCTGTACCTCCTGCATCTCAAAGGCATGCAAATGAATCCTTAACAGTTTTTTTTCCCCCTTCTTTGACACATACAACTTACTCTTTTTTTAACAGGCTAGAAACAAACAGATTGTATTTATTTACATTGTGATAGTCTCCAAAGGCTCCAACCAGCACAGCAGTGAGAGCAAAGAACCAATCATTAAAGCAAGACCAGAGTTCAGGCAGCAGCAATTGCTGCTTGGAGCTCACCACCGAGAAAATTTCAGATGTGAGTATGCACAAACCAGAAAATTATTCACTGGACTCCAGCAGCACTGCAAGTCAAAATCGTTTCCTCCTCTAAATTTTTTGTGTTTCAAGTATGAGAATGTGTTTCCTCTTAAGTTTGGTTTCTACTCTTTACATTGTCATAAAACCTGGTTTCCAACACCTCTGTCAATGTACATGAGGTATTGTGACAACCAGGAACAGCCCCTATTTCCAGTCCCATAAATCTATGTGGGTAGGTCAGGCATTATTAGAACAAAGCCAAAAAAACACACAGCCAAATGGAAATGTGGTTTCTTGACTCAGATAAGATTAAAAAAATTTAGAAGTCAAGGGCAGCATTTTCAAACATAAAGGTAAACAATAGGCCCCTAAGTCGGCACTGGGATACACTAATTTAAACCCCAACCCTCTTTAGGAATCCATTTCAGTTAAAAGAAGATCATTTTAGTTTAACAAGTTCAAATCTCAGGCAATGAAACGGTCTGCAAACTTTACAGCAGAGCACAGCACACAGTTCCAAGAGGACTGAACAACACAGGAACTATGGGGTTGTCACTGCTGGCCGAGATATCCTTGTGCCCCTTGCAATGCAATTACTCTGGGCAAGGACAGAGTGCAGTGTTTGTCACTCTTGACAGCGCTGTCTCTGTCAAAACTTACTGCAGTAATCAGGCTACACCCCTTACCTTTCTGCACAAAGCACATCCCTACATCTGCCTCAATAACCAGAGTCACTTTTTCTTCCTGGATGTGTGATAGAGCTTCTGAAAATGCATCAGTCCAGGACAGAATAAAAAACAAACAGCAAGGCTGGCTCTAGCATAAACAAACTGCCCCTCCTCATCTCCACATCATCACACTTTGCTCTAAAATGTGATGGTTAAAACAGCAAGAGCTGTCAAGGGTTAGTTTTTCCATGGGGGGAAACCTAGTGGGGATCTTTAAGAAAATAAATCCAGGCTTCAGGTAAAGATGCCAAACAGTGTCAGTGATGTTAGGCAGGGGTCACTGAAGCGCCCTTTTCACACTTAAAAGACTTTACGCTTGCATTTGTAGTGAAGAAGGGAGAAGGTAGGAAAGTCACATCTGAAAAAAGTTTAATTCCGAATTTGGGGGCCAGGAGATGTCTACCAGGTGAATAAAAAAACTTCTCCCCTTCTGTAATCAATCAAAATAGATATTTCAGGAAAGTGGTCACTCCCACATGTTCTAAACCACCTGCAAATTTCCATACGTATTTAGGCTGAGCTTTAATCAGATGGCCAGCAGAGACAATCATCCCTCTCTTGCAAACAATTCACTGTGTGGCCTTAAATAAATCACTTGCATATGGTCAGCATTAGAGAAGAATAAAGTTTTCTGCTCCTTTTCATGTAGAGGCATTGCAGGGGGGTAGGGAATGGAGTTGATAGTGCTTTATTTGTAGGGAATCTTCACTTTCCTAATTTTGGGAAGATATTTTTAAATGCACCACAAAATGCAAGTAAGGGAGAAAGGGGAATTTTCAGTTGTACCTGGTGACATTCCAAAATAACAAAAATATATGAGAAAATATTTGAAGAAAAGCTTTCATTAGAGAAAATTAGGGACTGTCATAGCTCAGAAAGAATAGAAACTCATCCAAGAGCTTGACAGAACATGTAATGTTTCTCTCCCTTCCCTTTGAAGGTCACCTTTATTCTTGGTGAGATTCTCTCTCTGCAGAAGGCACAAGCAAACAAAAACACTTCACATGTGTCTGCTGAGCTTTCGTACAGAACTAAGTTTCCCATAAGGTTCCTTGGTTTGTCCTCCCACTTATCAGCTATTGATACTTCTCTCATGTCCAGAAACCAATTAATTTATATCAGCAGGATGGGGATGTGTCTATAACCTGACCTAACTCGCCCAAGATGAGCCTGTCTCTTTTAGGCACTGCTGCTTCAACTAGGCAGCACCAAGGGTGGATTAAAAAACAAAACAAAACAAAACAACCTGGGTGAAGTGCAAGGTACATCTGGATCACAAAATGCAAATGGATTTTCTGGGGCCCCTTTCCCTGCACCCCCAGCCTGTGCTGCTCAGGTGCTGTGCTTGGGCCCTACAGACAAGCATGAACTGCAGTACAGAGCACAGTTGGCAGCTAATTTGGATTTAGCCATTTCACACTTGCAAGCCAGGGATTCAAAGCCAAATACCAGTGCCCCCCTCCTACTTTCCAACACAGAAACAATTTAAAACAGATCTAACACCTATGTAGTACTGATTTGGTTATCTTCAAAATCCCCATTGTTCTGTTTAAAGAGCATATCCTCCTAGAATAGCCTCCTTTCGATAAACAACTCCTTCTGCATGTCAGCCAAACAACAGTTTTGGTCTTTATCACAAGTGGACCAGCAGCAGAAAGAGTGTGTGGCGAAGTGGGGGAGGAGGGAGTTTTAGCTGAAAATAGAGTTCATTGTCAGCTGGACTTTAGACTCAGGTTTTTAAATAGGTTTTGGAATGTGGATATGAAGCAGTTAAAAGAACCCTACCTCCAGCCCTTAAAGGAAAAAACCCTTATTTGCACACTTAAAAGTCATAGTAGAACCTCAGGTAACAGGGTCATTTGTGTGCTGTACACAAAAGTTTCTTGTACAAGAAGGTAAAATATACAGGAAAAAAAAATATTAGTTCCTCAGGAAACAAACAAACAACAAACAAACAAAAAATTCTTAAATAGAAATATGCAACACCAAATAACCCGTTTTAAAAAAAGTTTAAAAAAAACCCATTATGAAATTTAAATACTTTTTAAAACCCATAAAAACAGGTACATAATTTTCAAAGGTTGTATAGGCCAGAGATTTCGGTGCCTTGTACAGTTAGTGGAAAACAAATAAAATTGCTAGAAATTATTCATATTTTCTTACATTCCAGATATACACATGGAGGAATGTGACTGTTTCTGAAGTGTTTATTTTATGAAAAATATTGACTCTTTTCAGTAATATATTATTCCATTATTCTGTAATGACCACTATGTGGTTAGATCGTATATTTTGCTTCAAATTCCCCCTCAGCATGGCTGAAAATAGTCTTACTTCTTCAGTCCCTAGGAATAATTGACATATGCATGAGAGATGCACAACCTAACATCTGCCGCAAAAACAAACTAACAAAAAATCTTATTTCGTGTGTTCCATGAAGAGCAAGTTATCCTAAGAACGCTGATTTGTCTAAAAGACGATACGACTGACTTCAGTAATCATCAACATATGCGGGAAATGGAATAATTGGGGGAAAAAATGTACACCTAAACACAAAAAGTAATGACCAGAGCAAAACACAGCCTGGAAACCATGCACCTCCATGCGCCTTTGTAGCAACTACATTAAACGTTCTTGTAGTTAGAGGCAGTACTCCTACGTTAAAAAACACTCCTAGGTGCACAAGCTGCCAGAGAAAGCCCATCGCTTTGTTCCAAAATGTTCGCTGAACAGCCCTAAGTGGCCTGAACAGCGCAAACTTCAACCTCGTGGGCAGCGCTCTCTGCTGCCGGGGCTGACAGCGCCCGGGCCGCGCCGTGACCCCGCTCGCACAAACACGCAAGGCATCGGATAAGGCGGCTTTGGAAAACACTGCCTGGCTCCTGGGCTTCCCACAGATAGAGCATCTGGGCAGCGTTAGCTGCGGCATTCCGTAAACACCGGCTGGGCGGTGATAGAGGCGAACACGGGCAACAAAGTGACCGTGCAAAGCTGCTCCCCTCTGCTCTGCTGGTAATCGAACCGCCTGGCCAAATGTTGTGCCTGTGGAAATGAGCTCTGGAAGTAGTTAAAGAAGTGTTTACAGCACGGTTTGCAAAAGATAAGGAGACAAGATGCTCTTCAAAAGTCAGGGAAATCTGTCTGGGCATAAGCTTTTTTTTCCTCCTGTTCAAGCAAGAGCCACAGATAGCTCAAACAAACTTCAGCCAGAAATCCATGCTGGCTTTTTCGCAAATCTCCTGTGGCTAGCAAAGTCTTAGTCCACTAACATCATTTGGCAAAGCTCACCACTGGCCAAAGAGGTGAGAACAGAAGTTCTCAAAAAATCTTACATACAAGGCAATAAACTTTCCAGGCCTTGCCATTGCCATTTAAATAGGTCAACCAGCCTTTATGCACATACATATATGCAAATCATTAAATGGGATGGGAAAACTTGGAATATACTTGTTGTGCAATTGACAGGAAAGAATTAATGTTGATTTTCTCTTTACTAACAAGATCTTCTGCATCTTGGTGGTAAAACATTCCACCAATTCTATTTCCTAAAGAAACAGAAGTTAATTCCATTCATTCAGAGCTCTGTACTCTGAGAGCGGCAGCGAGGATTTACAATTGTTAAACTGATCTTCCTCCCATTTGCGATCAACTACCTTGTAACAACTACAGTAATTGCTGCTACAAAAGAACAGCTGTTTTAAATGCATTTTGGCTAGCCTTCGCTACAGTTCAGAAGGTTGAATGGTGGAGGGTGGCCCTTTCCTGTGACCAGTCTCCAGAAGTTCTGCCCGGACTGCTGACAAGCACTCAGCCATAACAGGAGAGCCTACTCTGTGCATCTCAGTGAAAATTTCATAACTTATAAAACTCATCAAGGGAAAATATGTAACCCTTGCAACAATACTTCACGCTTGTTAAAACCTAGAAATCTTCTATTATAATATGAACAGTTGGCATTTTATGTTTATCAAAATTCAACTGCGAGAAAAGAGATACAAACTATCTACTCTTGCAGACTTTTTGTTTTCATAAATTGGGGGGTTGGGATGGGGTTTTTTACTTGGTATTTGGTTGTTATTTTGTTGGGGGTTCCTTTAACTGAAATAACCTATGTTCAAATAAAGCATATGGTCGTTTTCCATGTAAAGAAAGATAAATGCATTCCATCTTTTAAAGTCAACTGCAACAGAAGGAAATTTAGAGACAAAAAAAAAAAGAGGAGAAAAGCAATAGGTTTCTTTTTAAGGAAAAGTAATGAACCTACATATAAATTTAAGGACTTTGAGCAACATTGCTGGAAAAAAAATGCAGTCTGTGCATTCATGCCATTGTGATGCAAATAGAAAAGCATATATGTAGCAATTAACCAGAAAGATGAAAATTAGCAGCAAACTAAAAGTGGAGCATAACTGAGTCCAGTTTTGGACCTAGGGTTGTAAATATTCATAAAAACATGCTCTAAATATTCAGAATACAAGCTCAGGATCCTAAAGAGTGCTGTGAAGAGAACCGAGGTTCATTTCAATGACACGGAACAACTCCTTTAAGGAAACCGAATCACATGCAGAACTGTGGAGGCCCATCAGGTAGCACAGGGGATTTACAGCAAAAAGAGTCCCCTGTTCTCAATGCTCCTTAGTACAGCTTCTACAAAATAAACATTTTTCTCCCATTTTCCTTACTTTTCCTTTTAACAAATTTACAAAATCTTATGAAAAGAAAACATGAGATTGCATCTGGTTTGTCTACGGTGCCATTTGTTGCTATATGGAGACTACATGGAAAAGGTGATGAGTGAAAGATATTAATAGAGAAACAATAGACAAATTTCTCTCAATGTTGTGCTTAACCCTTTAGTGTTCACATCTTGGTTTCTCCCTCTTCTCTGGGAAGCCTAAGCAGAGGATAATGATTACATTCCCCTGCACAAGCTGCTTTCCCCTCCAAAACATTAGCAAATGTCCCCTTTTTATTTCCAGGAGTACAATGTATGTAAAATTATTTTTGGAAGCAGGGAGAAGCAACTCACTGAAATGTTATTTTTTTTCTTTATTCACTCCTTTAGCAGAACTGAACAATATCCTTTAATAAAAAGGATGATTTGCATGATCAGCACAAGTCAAACACCATCAAATTTATTTCTTCCTGAAAGTATAGGTAGAGAATGAAGATATTTAATGAAAAAACTCTGCCCCTGATAACCCACTGAGCAGCAAGCTGAAGCATGCAAACCACTAAGTACTTACTGTAAAGATAAAACTTTATTGAATGCAAAGAGCACCCCTTCAAGAGCCTTTAATAAAGGGGGGGAAAAAGGCCACATAAAAATGATTTGCAGTTTCCCAATGAACACATCAATTTACTTAATTAAATATTGCTTTCAAAGTTGCAGTCACAATAGCTCTTGTCCCCTGCCAGTTGCAGTAAGAAAGATACATTGAACAAGGATGTCAGCTGAATACTAGCATTGATGTTAATGCCAACTGACCAAAGTCTTGCCAAGTCGCTGACGTTTAGAGCAAGGACTCCCTCCTCATTTTCAGCTCTTTTTAAGGCTTTTTCAAAGCACTGAGATTCTGGAAGCCAAATTCTGTGCATTTTGCAGAGACATACAAGACCTTATATTTTCAAACAGGAGAAGATCCCTTTACCATCCTGAGGTTTTCTTTAATGGAAATAATTTGAAAGTTATTTTCATTTTCATTGCTGACTATCATATCTTGGTCACACGTTTCATTACATTTAAGCTCACTTTGTGACTGTGCTCATATTTTGACTCAGATTAACCAAAAAAACCCGAAGAATGTCTTCCCTCCCAAAAAACACCAGGCATTCTCTGAAATTAATTTCAAACATTCAAATCACTATAGCTCGACATCCTTTTTTCCTTGCTTTCTCATTTCAGCACAGGACATGGAAACTCAGATGGGTTCCATTAAGTGTTTCTGTAGTTTTGCCTGCACCCTCAATTAACTGCAGTTTACCAATTTTTAGGAGAATAAATTTTTGTTGTAGTTGTTTTCTCCAAAACCAAGTCAGTTTTGAGAAATATTGTCATTCTGTAATTCCTTGGGCATCAGGATTGAAAGGTAAGACCACACAAAGAGCAGTGTGAACAGCACACACAAACCCTTTATTTTTTTTTTTTTTACATGCTCCACTTTCTCCTTTTTCACTTTCAGAGACAGAGGCATAAAAAGCAGCAACAATGTTTGACCAGTGACACTGGGAGCAATGCAGGAACCTATTCAGTTACCACCATACTTAATATCACCTTCCACTCCTCCAAAACAGAAATTGCATTGATGGCGTTTCTCATACGTGGATGTCTTAGCCCAGACTCTCAGTGAGGCCAGTCTGGGTCGTTGCAGATGTTTTTAAGGTAAGATGCATAAATAATCGGTCACTGACACCGCCTAATCACTCTTCGTTGTCAGCTTCATTCCAGAGGCAGCTGCATTTAACTCTGACATAATGAAGACATGCAGCTAAGATCCACATCTTCTCTGACTTTAGTGAATCGAATTTTGGTGTTTTCCCCTTGACATTCTCAAAATTAGCTCTGGCACTGTCATTCTGTCCAAAGTCACATGAATAGGGAGCGTACACAAAGCAGAAAGCTTTGCCCTTCTGGAGTTGTATTCAAGCACTCTTCCTTTCCATCTTTTTTATTTTTTAAGAAATCTTTAGTTAGTCATACTTTAAGACCTAATACCAGACAAGTGACCTTATTATTTGCTTGGGCATAAGCAACATTATTTTATATTGTAAGATCTAATCTATATTTGGAAATTTATATTTTAGGACACATCACTTCTAACTTTTTAAAGAAATTAGGAGTAGTGACCTCCTAAAACACATGATGTATCAAGACTGTTTTGTAGTCAATTATATTTTAGTTTAACACAAACACATACTATGTCCAGTAATAACCTGACATCAATAAAAGGAAGTTTTAAAAAGCCCAAATCTAGTCCTGAATTCCTATGACACAAACTCATTTAAACATATTTAAAACAGTATTTCCATTCATTTGAAGTAGTATCTTACTCTCATAGTCTTATCATCTGCCTTGGAGCTAGTTTTTTTAAGCAAAGTTAGGGCCTTCAATTCCAAATGTTTAATCTAAATGCTATCTCAGGATTGGAACAAATGTCACTGTGGCACAGAAGCACAGAAGAAGAGAGGGAAAAATGATCTATCACTCTTCAGACAGACTGTCTTCACAAGGAGCAGAGAGCGCTGAACACCTTACGAGCCTGGGTTCTGCATTTTAATTAAATTACAAAAGTAATTTTACTCAGAACACAAAAAACAATAACTGAATGTCTTCATGATTCCCTAGTGCATAACTTGCACATTGCATGTTCCTTCCATTGCTTTGTCCAGGCCTCCAAAGCCTCAAGAGAGACTGTTGCACCATTTCTTGAGGCATTTGTCCCAATATTTCAATGGCAAACCAAATAAGAGGCAAAGAATAAAAGGGACTATAACAGCAGAGGGTGATTCTCTCTGTTGTGTAACATCACAGCTTGAAATTACAATGAAATCAGTCAGTCATACAGAAAAAAAGCAAACTTATAAATCACATTGCATATAAAAATGCTTCATATTTTTACAGTACTCCTCATATGCCAGTGAACTCATGAGACAGTTTTAAGTGACTCCCACGATGAAATTTTGCCCACAGAACCAAAACAGCTGGATGAACAAATGTGGGAATGAAGGACCAAGTGTTAAGTCTTTGAACTTACAGATGTGAGCTTGGTGCCATCAGGAGCCTGAGCATCATCTGGTAGGTATATTGGGGTCTCTTTACTGCTGGGTTTTTGCCACTTTCCTGCAATGATGACCAACATCTGACTGATATATTATTTTACAATGAGAAACAGAAATCATTCTCATCTTGATTGCCCAGCTAACATCCCCACTGCTCAAATCATGTTTTTGCATCTAGAGTTCCATCTATTATTTTCTGCCAGCAACTAAGAGACCATTTCTATGTTTCTCTTTTACAAGCAAAAGTCTCTCCATAAGTCTTTTCATTTTCAAAGTCTGCCTTTTCTTCCTCTGAGATCTACATACTGCTCAACAGATCCTCACATCTGTCCCTGTATTATTCAATCCTGGAAAAAAAACCTGCCCATCCCTGCACACTGAAACGGAGAAAGACTAATAGTGTTTATCCAGTGCAGTGCAATTGGTCACTCAGAGTCACTTAAAGAGTATTCGTGTGCCCCAAGCACTGTTCACGTGCAGTCCAACTGCCCTGTGCAACACGCTGGAAGGCAGCAAACTGCTCCGTTGTGGAGAAAGAATGCAGTGACTCAGGACAAAAGCCCAGCTCTCCCAGAAAATGCTGTGTGCTCTCAAATGTTTACACAGAGAAATGTTCCCTACTTGGTTGTTTCCAAGGACACGTCAGATGGCCTCATGCCACGGCAGAAGCCAGAATTTTGTTTCTCTTCTTCCGAAGGGTAAAAGGCCTGAATCAACCACTGGTACAGGTCCTGAAATCCCAATCTGTAGTTTTTCAAACCTAAACCCGAGAGGCTTTCAGGGAGCAGTGGTGTCTTCACACACATTCTAAAAACAAGGAAAAACCCCTAGCTCTTTCAATATAAGCTGCTCTTGAGAGCTCTACATTGTGCTACAGCTTTTCATTCATCCTTCTTGTTTTTATCAAGTGAGGATGACTAATGTGCTATTGTGATGCACTTTTCTCAGAAATGTGGCCAACTGAGGCTGCTTCCACTCCAGTTCCATGGATGTTTAACATTAAAAAGGAGTGCTCAGGCAGGCAATGGGTAAGTCATTACACCCCTCTTTAAAACAACAGGCCCTATGCATAAACCATGCTCTCATGCAAATCTCTCATGCATAGAATGGTGAACTCTTCTCTTCCAGTGTCAGGAAGATTTCACTAGTCATCCCATGTGTCCCACAGCCATAAAAGTGGCAGTACTTGAGCACCACAGGAAGCACAGGGTTTGTCTACAACAGCTTATGGTGGCTGCAGGCATTCCTCAACCCTCTCTGTGCCCTACCAGGTTCTCACAGTTTGGCCAGGAAATCTAGATGGGACAAACATCTTCAAAATCATTCATCCTATGCCAAGAAATGCTTTTTTGGCTCAGCACAACTTAACCACCCGGGACAGAATGTAACATTTTATAACACAAAACCAATACCTATGACCCTATATGTGACCTCAGCGTGAAACCCCTGACTTCAGCTGGGTCAGGATTTTATGTCTCACCCATAGAGAACTGCAGAATATTCATTTTAGTCCCCAAGATATAAAGACCCGCATATATGATGCCCCAGAGCACAAGCGGTAAAGAAATTAGCATTGCTCTGCTGTGACAATACCAAAAAGCAGATTATTGTCACACCAAGGCACAATTATAGTCAATTATACCATGTTTCTGGCTATCGTGTATGAGGCCATATATGAGGCTTTAGATATACCCTGCTTCAACAATTTTTACTAAATTTGTTTCAGTTTGAACAAGGCCTTGATTTCCTGAGACTGAATCCTACCAACATTTAGTTTTGATAGAAAATTGTAACAGGTTTCAACTTGTTAAGCCATGTTCAGGCCAAAATAATGACTTTTCTGGAACACAAAATATGAAAACATATTTTTAAGACAGCCAGTTATCCCAAAATCCAGTTGTTTAAACTGATCATTGTAGGTCAGTAAAATTTTTTGTAGCACAAGCTGTTTGATCTGTGATTCACATTTCAAGACCTACAATTTTCACTCTCTGGCAAAACAAGCCTTGTCTTTCCATTTCTATTGGCGAAGGATTGCAGTTTTAAACCCAGCTCTAAAACTGGGTGAGTTCAGGCAGAAAAAGGCTCCTTACTTTTGACTGGGACATTCACATGGACCCACAGTCATCTGCACAGAACAGTTATTAAAAGAGCATTTTTGAATAGCAGCACTACATATTCTTAAATACATTGCTCAGCCACAGTTAATACAATCACTTTATTCATCTTTTCGTGGAAAGACAACACTTATTCACGCCTTATTAACCTAAAAATCCTTTCAGCAAGCTTATCATCATTCACTGTGTTTGTGATTTAGAAAATTTTCTGACTCTAACCAAAGGGATGAAATGCTTCTCTGAATCTTTTTATTAAATGATATATGCCTCAATCTTATAAGGATGCCTTATAAACTACTTACTTATAAAAACCAGGAACAAAAGAAATAAAAATGTTAAATTCGATTAAGTTGACTAATTCCCTGGGCCCAAATAAGCCATATTCAAGACTTGAAAATATACTATTCTGCCACAAGATAAATGTTTTGAAAATCAGTCTTCAAAACAGCTGGCATCTAGATGTGTTGCTCAGAAAACTGTAGTATCTTTTAAACAACAGAATCAAAAGCTTGAACCTAATGCCAAATACAGAATTAATTTGTTTCTCCATACTAGAAATTTCCATATGATATTTCATACTTGCTGTAAAACAATATTTTTTTTCTCACCTCAGTGAAAATTCCTTGAAAGAAGACTGTGAATAATAAAATCCCCAGGACATATACATAGAGAACACTTTAGCAGCAGAAAGTTTCATTCCAACTCTCTAGGCTTTAAAAGCACAAATTTATAACAAGATCCTCCTTAACAGTATGCAACTGTGTCATGCATTTCTCTGACACTTATTTTATACTATTTTCTTTTGCTGCAAATAAATAAATCCAAAAATACAAACTTTGATTTTGGTGCCTTTTTATTCCTTTTTTCTTTTTTTTTTTTTCACCTAATAATCTCAATCTGAAATAGGAAGGTGTTAAAGCATATAGAAACTAGTTGCTTATCTGGTTCTACGTTTGACAGAATTTCACTGACTTCTCTTGTGGCAACAGAGAAAGTTAAGGACAAATTATTTTATAATGATCTTAGCTAAAGAGACTATGTCAGTTTGAAAAAGCTCTTATCATGCTTGCTGAACAAACACACAACTGCTCCTTTCATGGGCTAACACTTGTCTGAAAGAGAATGGCATTGCTGAGAAAAAAAATGGGAATCTGTTTGCTTTATTCCCCCGTATAATTTCATTAAGGGAATGAAATCGTCCCTCTCATCAAGACTATTTGACATAGTTCCCTGTGCAAACAATCCTATGTAGGGCAGGTGAAAAGGTGGGCATTGCATCAAGCTGTGAAAAATTGCTAATTGTACTGCTTTTTCTTCTCTGTGACTGGCTTGGTACACAGCAATTTTCTAATGCTCTTGCTAACAATAGCAGACAGGAAGAGTGCAGTTCAGCCTAGTTTATGTTTAGGAAGACGAGCACTTACTTCCCACAATTACTGCTTCAATACAGCATCAAGCCAGAGGAGCAGCAGGGGAAATAATGATGGCTTCCATTTGCGTAAGAATATTGTTTCTCTCCTTTGAAGAGCTTGTCATTAGACAATCCCATAACATAAAGGAGACTTAAGGAGAAAAGAAAAGCATTGATCTGTATCTAGTGAATAAAAGCAAAAATACAGAACAGTTGTGCCACATTTATCACCACAGAATAACTTCTCTCAAAGAGAGAATATTCCTTGTTGTTTGCAGCCGGAAAGTTAGGTAGCAAATCAGAAAACTGGAGAGCTTAAGAGAAGGGAAATTCTGTAGGTATTTCTTGAAGTGGTCTTGGTATTTGTAGACCCCTTACGTAACACTGGTTCAGCAACCCACCAAAACTACCCAGGATCCATCTTGTGCCGTAATGGGGCACAGAATGAGTGTGGCATGCTGTCCTACACCCACCAGAGCAGCAGAGAGAGGAAGGGATGGGCCCTTTTTCTCAAAGGTAAGCCAGTAGATCTGCCCAGCTATTATCCTGAGCTGTGGCACTCAGCAGCTTCTGCCCTCTCTGCCACAACACAGGCTGCTGGCTGAAGAAAAAGTAACAAAACAAAACAACAACAACAAAACCCCAAACAAACAAACAAAACCCCAAAAAACCAACAACAATACATAAGAAACCAACAAGAGGTTTATATTTCCCTACCAGATATTCCATCTATTGTCTTCATGTTTTGCTTATTGGGACTATCACCACAGAGCATGTACCTGAGATGCAGATGACCAAGAGAGAAGGGATCAACAGCAGACAGGAGCTCTTTCGTTGACATACTGATTAGAATTTGGGACATTTGGGCTAATTTCTGTATTTCTTACATACTTCCTACACAACTGTATATTGCATGTGGTCTAAAAAGTTTTCTTTTTTCTGCATCATTTTCTTGTCTAGCAACAATATGACCTCTTGTGTGTTAATATAAACTTTCCACAGCAAAGTTTTCCTGTCACTAGATTTATAGAGCAAGTGAGCTTATCTTTGGTGCATAAAAGTAATAATAACAGGGTTGAGAGGACACATCAGAAGGGAAAGAATAAGGATGTTTTAACTCCATTGCTTTACGTAGAAACGGGCTTTTAAAATTTTATTCCATGCAATCCAGTTTTATTTTAGCTAACCCCAAAAAAGGCATGCAGTCTAGCATACACAACCTCTGTTAAGTAATACCTATGCACACAAACAAGAGCACTGTCCTTCCAAAGCAGCACATCTGTTCTTTTACTGTATTTCCCATCCAAAGAGATAACTCAGTTTATGAAACCAGAGCCCTAATGAAAACCAATATATTGACTGGTGAGATGCAAGCCCAAACAAATTGCACAACACGGGGAGCGGAGTTAAGCAACGATGACGCACAGACTGCACAACACAAAAGGGGGGTGGGTCATAACACACAAACACACATGTACCTGGGGACTGGGAATAACCATCCAACATTCCCAGGTTCGCTCTTACTTTATGTTTTTTGGACTTTGCACCCAAGCACTTTGATGTTTATGACTTTATTGGTTTTTATCAGTTATAAAATGAACTAATCAGTCTGCAACAGTTAGGATCTGTTATTTTAAGCAATCTTCATGAGAACTGCAAACAGAAAATCCAAACTCCACGGCTGAAATGCAATGGCATTGCATATAAATAAGCATAGATTCATTCATGTGACAAACACTACACCCATACCAAAGAATGTCAGGAAGCCAAGTTGTCCTTACAGCACATGACAACTGGGCCCTATTGGGTTTCCTCCTGACTGTATTTCTCCAGCAGTGGGGCAGAGCGAACACATTGGAAGGAGAGGAGATCCTGATAGAGATACAGGCATGTGTAGGTTGATTAATGGTGAATGACCAATGTATGATTGATACACTCCAGACTCTCTGGCTTTTTGATGTTGCTTGTAAGAATGAAGGCATCTATTTGTGTCTTTAAAATTGCAATAAAAGCACTAAATTTGAGTTGCTTTCCTCAATGCATTTAAGAGCAAAAGGCTGAAAGGTTCAAAGTAATCTCTCTTCCAGAGATCCAAGGTTAAACAAATAAAGTTCCTCGAGTCTCAATTAGCTATTATCTGCAATAAAAAAGGCAACAACCATATAACAATAAATATGGCAGCATAAAAGCAACCAGGCTGAAGAAACTGAAAAAGCTTATCAAGCTGAAGGGAGGAGAGCAATGCCTGGTCAATATCAGCTCCAATCCATGACAGAAGCCTCCATCCATTGCTTTTCCTTCCTTGTCCCTCAGCCTAGCATGTTACTGGTGTACAGAGTGCCCTGAATTCCAATGATGATGATATAACTTTTCACAAGCTGAGGTACAGAAAACCTAAAGCCTTGTGTTTAAATTGTGGATGATTCAGACAAGATAGTAGTATGATACTACCACCACCAGTAGCACTTTACTTTTTCCTGCAAGCATCTCAAAAACTCTTGCATGAACCAGCGAGGAAGACAAATTTTATCACTCCTCTTTATTCAGAGAGGAAGAAGGACCATCTCAGAAATAAGCCTAAAAAAACCCAAACCACTCAGATCTCCTGAATCCCAAAGTCTCAGCAGTACTTCAACAGTTTTGTAGAGATCTGGATCTGAGAGCAAAAGGAAAAGTTCTGACGCCTACCCATAACAGGCTGTGCTTAGGGAAGCAGATGAAGCAGAACAGGAGAGCTGCCCAGCAGACACCATATAAACACAGTTAGCAGGGGTTTATCTGAGGAAGAGGAAGAGCTAAAGAACACTTTAGAGCCTCGAAACTCCCAGCACACCCAGGATGGTTCAGCTGCTCCACAGGTGTGAGCCACTTTTGCAGGCACACCAACTCAGCTCAAAGAGATGATGCAGTGAGAGACAGAGCACTGCACCACCATTCCTCTGTGGGAGCGAGAGTAGGAGCTGCATCCAGTGATCCTATTGCAGAAGAAATAAACACAAAGCTCAGACTGTATTTCTTGTGTAGACAGAGCCTTGGAAAGAGTGCAATACCTCAGCATAGTGATGTTTGAGTTTAAGCCTAATCTCACCAGCTTTTGGAGACCACTCAGGGCAGATGGTTTTATTCTTTTATGTCATTGCTTATTTTGAAGATGAAAAAAATGGTTTTCTAGGTCTGTTTAAAATTGTATCTAGAACTTGTTCAGTCTTGCAGACAGTTCCTGGGCAGACTTGCATACTTGACCTCCATCCACTGAGGATTTTAAAATATCCTCATTGGAAAGGGGCTTGTGAACAGTGACAAAGAGTCTGTAACCTTTAATACTGACTGAAACATGTAAAAACCATTCATTATCCAATTACAATATGTGTCAAACCTACAAACTTCCACAAGTTTCTTTTAAGAGCTGGCAGAATTCACTATATTGGGATGACTGTGAACATTTGGCTCCCCATTGCTCCAAGAGTTAATCATTAGGCCATTACCAGTGAGGCTCAAAATGCTGAAAGCAGAGAGAGAGAGAGATTTTGTCAAAGGGCTGGGAAACAGACACAATACAAAGTCCAAGCCCATCAGCACAGGGAGATTCAAAAAGCTAGTCCGTTCCCACTGAGATGGCCTCCAAATATACAAAGTAGTTTCTGATCTGCTTGAGAATGTATTTTAAATTTCATTTTAATAGGTGCTAAGTGCATGCAAACAGAAATAAATAAGATGATCAGTCTGCAAGGAGGCAAGCACATAAAAAGAACATGAGCACTTCAAAGGGCTAAGTAATCATAGTAGTAGTCATTAATTACATTATAATTATTAATTATAATATAAGAGATCTCTGGCTGTTCTTTTGCAAGAAGCTCAAAATAATTTCCAGGTACTACATTAAATTAAGCAACAGGAAGGCACTCCTGAAACAGCTTTTGAGTAGCAAATCCCACTTTAGCAAAAACATTTCTTTCCACAGAATATCAAAATTCCAACAATGTATTTAAATGTCTCAATAAGATGCTTTATGACTGAACCGTAACAATCTGAAGAAGAGAATATATTCTGTAATGAAGATTTTCATTATTTGGGTTTGCATTATTCATCTGGGTATTTGTTAAATTGGATATTAAATATATATATTTATAGATGCATCGAGTTATGTTCTTTATAAATAGCACTTCAATTTCTAGGGTTTTTCTGGGACATAAAAAGTCTTTTTTCCCACCAGTTCTATTCTCAAATATTCTCCGAGGCAAACACTGTAGTTGCTAGTTGTAGAGAGGTAATTAAGAACCAGATTTAAGAACTGTCCAAAAGCCATTCAGAGCCAGTGGCAGCACAGAGAGCAAAGTCTGCCTCTGGCTCTCCAGCCTGCTTTGCTTTCAAGGTGCAGGAGCTCCCAGTGAAATCTGCTGCTCGGTGCCAGAGGTGACGTGTTGGTGCCACGCTGACCTGGCGCTGTGCGGGCCCTGGCACACAAAGGGCAGTGGGGCAAACGTCGCAGCTCTGCCCCAGGGCAGCAGCACAGGGAGGCTGCTGCTCACAGGCAGCACACTCAAACACATTTTATATGAAGAATGCAAGAATAAGCCATGCTGCCTGCCTCTTACACGGATTTTAAATCTCTTTTGAACACATCTGCTTGGTGAATGTCCTTACTAATGTGGCCTAGGTAGCTGTGTCACTTTTGTGATAGTCTTCTGTGTGCCACAGCCTTTAAGCTCCTGGGAATACTGATTTTTGGAGGCCCAGCTCTGTAACTGATGGGATGTAATCAATGTTATGTTTCCTAAAATCTTTTTTCTACCCTATGCTACTTCTTTATGTCTGCATTATGAAGTACCACACTAGCAAGTTGTGTATCTATTCTTTTTCAATAACTAAAAAAACCAAATAATTTTGAAAAATATGGCAGAGAAAAATAATTCCACTAGTAGCATGGGGCTTATATTCCACATTTAAACACTGCCAAGCAATGAAGCCATTCTGTACATTTTATTTCATTGAATTTTAGCATCTTTGAGTCCACTGGGAAACTTGCCTCGGTAGCTTAAAGACATAGGCAGCTTATCTGCTTGGACCCAAGAGTGGTCCTCAGAATATGCAAGCTATACTCAGGTGGAGTTGCATCAGAAGTATTTTCTCCACTTCGTGTAATAAAATAAAAAAGAATAGGAAAATAACAATTTTACATATTCATTTGCAACTCCAGCTTTTTGTCTCATGAAGTCACAAAACCACACAACATGCTTACATCACTGCCAAAATTCAAAAGCTATAAATAGGTCTATAACCTTTTGCTTCAAATGGGAATATGGGATTCTTTTCAAAAGGCTGAAAAGAAAATGGAAAATTTATTACTCAAAAATAAACAATGTCCCTTCTATACAAGCATTGTAGCACATATGTTCAACAGTAACCAAAATGCAAAAATAACCCAGAGAATTATGATTTTTGGGTGAGGATATAAACAGCAGGAACAGATGAGCATTTAAAAATAAAGAGCCTATTATATTCAAATGAAACTAAAATGAGGAGAAAAAAATAATAAGCTATAAAAATATATCTGTCAGCAAAGCTGTTTTGAGACTGAATGTTTCCCCCATGAGATTCTCAGGAAACACCAGGCACCCTCCAGGTTTAAAGCTTTCATCCCTGGGCTCTGTGCTATATTGGTTTCCTGTACAAAAGGAATCTAGACGAGAAGAAAACATTTGACCGACTGCCCCAGCAATCATACAATGTTTAATACTTTGTGGAGGGCTGCCTAACACAACAAACCGAGTATTGTTATAGAGGACTCAAAGAGTCCAACCAATTATGTCCCTTCACAGGCAGGGCTACACTCGCCTTTGATCACCAGTTCTAACTACCAGCAGTAAAGCAAACACAAATCTGCAGACAGCATCAATAAACCTTGCAGTGGGAGTGAACACAGATACTCTGTGCCCAGTTGGATTTTTTTCCCCCCCCCATTTCCCTAAATCACCACCAAAATTATCTACTGGTTGTCTACTCTGACATGCAGACTCAAAGCAAGTGAAGAGTAGCTTTACTCACTTTTTTAAGCCAGGCTCATGCCATCAAGCACTTTTTTTTTTTTAAGAAGTACACTTCAGCAGAATTCTCTAGCCACAGTAGAATTCAGTGTCCTAATTACCTGGAATTCATCTGTGCTTTTATTAAACTCCATTTTCACACACACGCGGGTGTAATACATGTGTTCGTGACCCAAGAGTTTGTAGAAACACTCTTCTTTCCACTTCACTATTTGTTTACTGTGTGGACACTTTCCTCAAGATTTTCCTGCTAAACACAAGCTAAGCACTCCTGATTTTCTAGTGATTCATGCTATTATTTTGCTATGACTTCACAGCTGAGGATTTAATCAGTGAAGAGGTCTGGGTGAGTGGGTGCCAGGTACTGCTCACCCAGCACTGTAACATGGGCTTTTTATTCCCACAGCACACAAGTTCAACACAACAGACCTGCCATACCCAAGAAGCTCATAGCCTTTTCAGCTCAGAGGCACAGCTTCAGCATAAAAACCGCAGTGGTTTTCCTCATGCAGAACAGACAGGTTAAAGGCACAGATCTGAACAAAAGATTAGGAAAGGCTGTCTGGTCCAGCAGTTAAGCCACTAGCCTGGGACCTAGAAATCCCAGCTCTGCCTGTGATAAAGCCTGTGCTGCTGGTGGCACCACACAAAATCACACTGGCCTCAAGCCCTGGAAATATGCCGGGCCAGAATGCCCTTGAAATCACTCAGAGACAGGCAAAGAACTTTTGAGCATTTGGGCCTCATTTCCTTTATGCTGCAATAACTGTCTGTATAATGAAAGATAATAACATTTCCCTCTCTCACCAAGGCCACTGAGCAGCCCCTGTAAGAGGGACACCCAGCATACCTGCCCAGGCCCCGTGCCATACCACTTCAAAGAGACATGAAAACAAATATTAGTTTTCACATCAGCCTCATGCTGCATTTCTAGCACCAAAAGCATGGGATTTCAACCCCACAGACCTCTGAAGATTTAAATAAAATCCAATTCTGTCATCCTTATGTCTGTGGTCAGATATTTCGTAGTAACTGGTGGATGCTAACTGGGCTTTAAGCCTACTGTCTGCTTTGTCTGGCACATGATTCAGTTCCTGCCACTGCATAAAGTGTTCAGTTTATTTAGCAGTGTCTCCCTAACTGGCAGGGCCAGTCCTCTCATCCCTTCCAGCTCTGCTGCTTTAAACACCTCACAGTGCATTTCACTTGGGAGAAGCCCTGCATCCATGGCTGGCTGGCAGGAGCCCGGTCTCTCATGTGTAAATAAAGGCAAGACAATGCTTTTTGAACCACATTTCCCAGAAAATCAGGGTCGAATAAAAATTTTCCACATTCTCTTCTGGTAAAATTTTACATATTGTTATTATTTAAAGCTGTAATAACCATTCCAATCCAAAATTTAGGGTGGGAAAATCTGGAGGAAAGGGAGGTAGTTCTTAATTGCAGTGCACTAAAACATGACTTGGATTCAATTTCTAGCTTACTATAAACTTCACATATGTTCTCATCACATCTTCCCAGTATCCTTGATCGTTTTGCACATGATCCAGACAATATGGCATCTTCTCTCTCATCATTTGTCTGCCTTATCTATTCAAAATATAATCTGGAGAAAAAGAGATTTCTTTTGCTTTGATGAAGAACTTTGTGAAAAACATTACTATAGTACAGCCACAGCTTTTTTGCCTTAGTCATACTACTTACATCTGGATGAAAAAGGTAATGTATGCCAAATAAGTAGTAAAAGCCAGAACACATGGGTGTTAGCCAAAAAGTCAATTCAAGATTTATAATTTACAACCTGTTAAACTCATGCCTTTATGATTTTAAAAAATAGTCTGCATAACTTCTAAGCAAAACCCCACAAGAAAAGAAAATAAGCACCAAGGAGAGAAAAGTCAAAGAAACATCAGGTGTAGAATGAAGACTACATAGAAACTATAAACAAGCCCTTATGTAGAAATAAGTAGGTAAAATACAGTATTTACAGCAAGTAAAGCTGGATTTAAATAATTACCACCCTATAATAAATTTGGAACACAGTAGGTGTGTGACTGAGACACAAGGTGAAGTTGCATCTAATGGTGATTCACAGTTACTCAGAGAATCTGGTTGCTACTATACTAGTTGATGTCAGGCTGCATTTTATTCAAACCAATAAAATCTTTTGTGTGGTCTCTTGACCCCGCTAAATGTCTAATTTACATTTAAGACAATAATGTTGCTTAGTAATTTTAAAAGGAAGTGTTTCCACCCTGGAGTGTTATCCCTGCATCTCCTCTGAAGAAACTTTAAACTGGTGAATGCTGCAAGTGAATGGGAGTTCCCTGCATCCTAGTTTGTAATTATCTCTCTTAATTGGTAAGGCTTTACATACTAATTCTATCTGACATGCTCAGAGAAGGCAAAATCTGGAGTTATCCTGATTTACTCCATCCTGTGGAGGTTAGAGGAAAAGTAGAATTCTCTCCTAAGCAGGCTCAAAGGTACCAGGATGCAGTCCAACAATGTGCAGGCTTTACGTCTTTTAAGGACCTTGCATTTAAAAGAGTAAACTCTTCTTGATATTCTGGCTGTCAGGTGTCAGTACAGAACTCAAAGAAACAGAGGCTCAGAGAGCTGTGCAGTGTCTTAGGCCCAAACCTTACTGTACTAGAGGCAGGAACTGCATAGGTTCAGAGGACAAACATTATGCCTTGAGAAATTATTCCCTCTTGTCTAGTCTAATAAGCAAACGTGGTGGAAAATGCTAAGTGATCTACAAAAGAAGCTGTCTCTACCTATCTTCTTCTGCTGTGGCACAAATGGAGAACTTAGGCAGCTAAACACAGAAATAGACCTGGAGTCAGTAGGTTGACTTCTCAACATCGCATTTTCCTTCCAGTCACTGAAAATGGTTGTGTTCAATTTAGGGTTTGTATATAATACAGTCACTACTATTCAAACAGTCTGTGAGAGAACACCAGTGCTTTCTTGCTAGGTATAAAACAGGTATAAGAACATCTCAGAATGAAGTAGACCCTGCTAGGTATTGTGTTAGGTGAGTGTTACCCCACTGAGAAGCAGACCATCAGCTGACACCACTTCTATCTGGAGCCTCTTGTGAGTGAATACAGGCTGAAAGCAAAAGCTGTTTCAGGCCAGAGGGTGCATCAGGAATTATCAGTATCACTGGTTTACATAATTATGTTAAAAGACTCCTGTTTTGCTACCCCTTTTCCCTGGGTGCAAAGCCGAACCACCGTCCAGTGCCACCTTGCTTACATCAGTGCGACTTTGTGGAGGGATGTGTCTGAATAAAATTGGATTGGATCTGCAGATCTGAGCTGATAAGAAAAAAAACTTTTGCTGCTGTATATTTTTGTGTGTGGAGATGTTTAACCTGGATCGTTTCAGCACAGACCCACAAACAGCTGCATCAGCACAACAGAGCAGCAAAAAACTGGCAGCAGAAACAGGCATGAGCAGCAGGGGTAGGAAACAGGAATTCCTTAGTTTGTCTTGTGTCAAATCCAATTTATGTAACATCTAATTACATCTTTAGATTTTCCAAATGGGGGAAGGAAAAAATCCCTAGTTCTTAAGACAAGATCTGATGTAAATTATTTTATATTGCTTGTACTTACACAAGAAACAAGACTTGCACATACTGCATTCACTTTCAAGTTCTGTTCTGGACTGAACTAAGGGAATTGTTCCCTAAATGATTGCTGGGATCCAACTGATCACAACTGATGAATCCTCTTGAACTTGCCAATTCCTCAAATGTTTTCAATTTTTTTCCCCAAATGACACTGTGTTCATCCAGCAGTAAACAACACTAAGGCACCTGCAGTAGCTGTTGCAGTGTGGCCCTCAAAAGATGACACGCTGAGATGTGTGACCATGATCCTCACAAAAAGCAAGCAGCAATAAACCCCTTTAAAGCTTGTAGTTTGCTCATTTTGTTTTTAAATGGTACAGCAATAAAGAATTGACAATAATGGTTAAAAAGGATACCAGCCTCTGCTGCTGTCCCCTTCTCCGTCCAGTGTTGCTGCCCAGTTGTAGGGTCTACATATCTCTGCTCTTCAACTGCAGTTCACAGCCCAGGCTAATACCAGAATAAGCAGTGGCTAGGTTGAAATGCCAGGCACTAGGCAGTGGTGGCAAACAACATGATGGATACACCCATTCATTCATTCACACTTCTACCACAGAGCAGTGTTTCAGCAAGTAGGAAATGCCCAATGAAAGATAAATCCAACAAAAAAAAAAATTCCTTCATATCTCTGAATGAAGACACAGGGCTAAACCTGAAGCTATGTGTAGAAGAATATTTCCTTCCATTTGTAGCATGTAACTAAGAACACACCTCCACTCCCAGAAATACTAAGAGCAGATCATAGCATGGAAGTGCCTTTTATAAGGCACCATGCAGTTCCCATCCCTATAGCTGCTGCTTTTCAGCAACTAACAGCCCAGATCATAAAAGACTGGGACACATCTCACTTAAAAGAATTGTCATATAGCTCAGCTTACTCTGGCTGACGATGTTATGAATGCCGCAGGGAAGTTGAATAAAAAGAAACTATTCTCTTTATCTCAGATACAAGAAATAAGGAACATCCAGTGCATTTTCAAGAGAACACAATTAAAACAACACTTGGTAAGATAGTAGCTCACTGCAGTGGCTTGTTACAGAGGCATTCAAGACCAGACTGGCAGTTCAGAGGAACTCCAGTAGGATAAATCCCTTGCTAACTATTATTATCTGGAGAAAACCTACAATGCAACAGTCTAGCTTCCCTAAGCTGAGCAGCACTATACACACCATATTTCCCGCATCCTTTCCAAAGCTACTGCCCTGTTGCACGGAAGGCAGGCCAGAAGAGGTGAGAGGGACTTTTCATGAGGAACAGTGTGGCTCTTTTGAGCAAAGCACATTTCTATTGTCCTTGGTTGTGTTTGTCACCGTGCAGTTTTCCTCTGGTGTGCACACAGAGCTAAACACAGCAGCACTGCAATCACAACTGAAAGCTCCTGACATAGCTGCAGGACAAACACGGTAATATTAACAATTAGTGACTTAGATAAAGCTCACATCTGTAAATTCCCTATCTCAATCACTGAGGTTGTATGCAGTATAAACTCTTTCAACACACAGCTAGAGCTCTTCCCTCTCTCTAGGATATGTGTTTCCACTCTCTCCCATGGACCAGCACTAACACTACTTATGCAACCTTGTGGGGAGCAGGTTTGCACAGATTATTCCTTCTTTTTCAAGTTACTTTTGGGCTGGATCAGCTCCCTGAAACAGAGCAGGAGGGTCACTTCAGCATTGTAGCAAAAGAAGTGGTAATCATGTATGACAGCAGACAGAAGGGAAGGCAAGGATGACACTGATGCATAACCTGACCTGGAACATATCCTGAATCTTGGCTGGCAGAGAAGGCTATGGGCAATACGAACCTAAGGGGTTTTCTAAGTCACAGAACTGCACAGTCCCAGTCACAGCAACTGCCATCCTGAACTTCTCTGCAAAGATTCAGAGAAGTCTCCGTAAGGTTGTGGAAAGATGGGCAGATCAGAGTGTCCCACTGGGCACACACTCGGCAGACTGAGGCAACCCCAGGCGTTTGTAAAGACAACAGCAACTGCCAGAAATTAACTGCTATGCCTAGGAGTCCTCCTTCCAAAAATCAAACAGGGAATACTAACTTTGCCCCCTAAAAACTAGATGTAGTCAAGTGTTCTCTCATTCATTTCAAATGCTGCTTTTTCATATGAGGGACTGTGCCTGTGGGGTCTGGGGGCAGAAGCCAGCTGGAAGTACTCGCTGTGTGCTGTCCAGAGGTTCATGTTGCATACCCAACTGATCAGCAGGACACTGAGGGAAAATTATTTCTCCCAGACATCTTTGGCAATTCATATTACTGCCAAGCATACTCCAGGCTCTAAATACAACTGCCTAGTCTGCAAAGCCTTCCCATGGCCTTAGGACACCAGTCACCAAAAAGAAAATTGGATATGATTTTACCAATAGGCTTCTCTACTGAGAGAAACTTCATTTTTTGCATATACATAAATAATTTGGTTCTCAAAATGCACATTCTAGCAAAAATAGCTGTCAAGTAGACAGCAATGAAAAGCTGTAAGTAGCACCAAGTTATGATTTACATTCACCAAAACTGTTGGAGCTACTTAAGGATAGGCTCCAGCACAAAAAATTCTTCCTTCAAACAGAACTGAATCCAAGTAACACCTCAGGCGGTGAGAAAAATTCTCCCAAAACGTTTCCAAAGCAGCCCCATGATCAAAACAAGAGGGAATAAATAAGTCTCTCAGGACAAAAGGCTCATCTCTTTGCTCCAGGTAGTCCAGGTAGTCCAAGCAGTGTCTCCCATAATGTGCAGCAGAAAGCACAAGGTTCAGCAGGCACTCTGGAGGTGAAGAGCTCACAGAGGTCAACAGCAGAGTGGCAATGGCTTTCTCCAGGGCACCTCTTGAACTATCCACCCATATAACTTTAACCTATTTAAGCTGATTTACATTTGTTTTACTTGCTAATGAACCTACCAAAAGAAGATTTTAGACCCTAGGAGGATTCCCCAGCTCTCTTGGTCTCAGGCCTTTTTCTGACTGCTGGGGGAAAAAGAACAGAGTTTGGCCACCACTTGTATTTCAACAGCTATGGATCACACGGTTTCATATCACAGAAACTGTTCCAAATACTTAAAATATTCCCCCTCAAACCACTCAAGTTTAATTTTTCTCATGGAAAAAAAAAAAAAAAAGATTAAAAATAAAAGGCATGTTTCTTCAAACCAAAACACTGTCAGATCAGACACTGGCACAAGTTCAGACCTAACATTTGTGAGGCTAGATCAAAGCAGAACCCCAGAACTAAAAGGCAAGGAATGAACAGGTCTGAATCTCCGTGCTGTGGGGTTTTTTGAAAACCAATGTCGTTCCTCCTCTGTACATTATTTAAAGGTAATGGGTAAGGCATTTCCCAATGAAACAGGAGGGTGCAGGAGTGCAGCACGCCCAGGAATCACATTCAAGCAGAACAGACCACCAAGATGGGAGGCAACAAGAAAGGCACAGATGGAAGTAGTGTAAAGTGAATGCTGAGAGCTGGAGGAAAATTTTCTGTAAGGATTACAATGCCTCAGAATGAGTGCTGAGAGCCTCAGGCAAGTGGCTGCACTGTAGGCCTGTAAGCAAAACCCTGTTTTATTACTAGAATGATTCGAAGAAAGCTCCCTCTTCTGTGTTCCTGAAGACTATCTGCCCACTACTCACTCTGCACTTCTTCCCTCTGCCACCTCCTGTGCATAACACCAGCACAGTGCTATGAAATGTGGCCCAGGGACAGAGCTTGCAGAGACCTGCTCAGGAATTTTTAATCACTATTCTGTCTGAAGCTGCTCAGAGCAGATTAAACATGCAGTTGTAAAAACACCTGGGGTAAAATCCCAGCCCTGTCACATTAACAGCATCCATGTTCAAAAGCTTACTGGAGCTTTGCAAAAAAGAGTATCATGCACTCTGGTTTAGGCTGTATACAGAAAAATATGGAAATTTATTCCAGCCTATGGCCCCCACATTCCTGGTGCCTGGATTAAACCATGGGCAAATAATATCCAAAAAAACATCAGGAGTTTGAGACACTCAGGGCAACAAGCTGGCCTCCACCAGAACAGGGGGCTGAGGGAAAGATTGCCAACTGAGACCCTGTCGACACTCAGTTCTCAGCTTCACATTATCTCTTTTAACATCATTTGAACAGTGTTCTGCAGCCAAAAATGTGTGGAAATTTCAGAGACTGACGGCCTTGCAGCAAGGTCAAAACTCATGTACAAAGTCAAACGTGGTGCTCAGCACTGGGAATTACAGCCCAGTGGCATGGGGCAACTGGCCAGCCACTCACAGGGTCAGGGATTCTCACCCCAATGGGACCTGTAGGAATTCCCAGTGCTCAGGATCAGCTTCTCTGGAGACAACAAAATCAACCACCATACCGAACCATCACTCCACCATGGTCCTACTCACTTCAAGAATTTATTTCTTGGATCAGGAAAAGTGAAGAAAGTTCTCTTAATCTGTGTGGACTGTGGGAGGGAAAGAAATCCATTTTTGTCGTTTTACTTGTACACATTTAAGATTTGCTTTCCTCCTGTAGAAATCCAAGGGTCACAGCCTACACAGCACATAGCCCCGGGGGAAGGTGATTCGAAAGTGCTCTTCATTTAGTTTGCCTGAGCTCAGACAAAAGAGCAGCAGAGGAGAACAGATCATTTTGGCGGCTGGGAAGAGGTGTGAAGAAACGCTGAAGGGTCCCCACCGAGACTGTCATTCTAAAGTCCTCTCTAACAATGCTGAAGAAATACTTCAGGACACTTGGAAAGAATATCAGCATATATCATGCATTTTATAGCAAACCTTAGTTAAACAAATATGCCAGATTCAACAGTCCCATTGGGCTCTATGTTCATATTTAGTGGATACTTCCAATTCAATACGGATTTACCCAATTTCCAGTTTCAAGACACACCAATCTTTTAGGAGACCTTAATTTGGAGATTAGGTGGCCTGTGTCTCTGTAACTCAGCCAGACCTATCATCAATCCTTTTGCAAAGATACAAACAAACCATGTTTGCAGCACACTTGCCTTACCCTACAATGTCACAGGGTAGGATGGATGAAAGCATGCCAAATATTTCCTTCCAACTGCTACATCAGAACAATTTTTCTTATAGAAAATCTGCCAACTACAAAAACAACTTAGAAATAGGTGGTTAGTGGTGGGCTGGGTGGACCAACCAGTGGCATCAGTACTGCTGTCCACACCAAAATATAATGTTTTAGCCAAGAACTTTTAAAAAAGAAAAACCCTGGATGACATACAAGGAACACCTACAACTTTCTGTGCATGATCCACTAAATGTATTGCTCCAGCTGATCTGAATTATATCTTGCATTTGCAGATTTATTTCAAAGGTCATTTGTGAGTAAAAGAAGAAAAACCTGAAATAAGTCTTCAGTTGTTCTCCTGTGAATAAGGGCTGTTGCTTTTTCTGAGATAAGAAGAAATCACAGTGCTAACACCAATAATGTGTCAAAGCTAACAGCCAACTCTGGCAAGAGCACAACTCTTGCTAAGAATTGACAAACTTTTCAAATGTGACTAAACTGGGGCAAGGCTCAAGGTTTCCTAAAGCCACAGCAGTATCTGAGGAGATACTTAAATCCTGAATGTATCAAGGACAACCCTGCAGTGTCTGGTCCTTTCGGATGTCTCTACCCTAAACACTTTAGCTATACCAATAAAAGTTACAACGAAGTTGAAAGAGTATTAAAGATGGCTGGGTTTATTAAAATGAACAAAAATGCATGTTTATTTTCTGAAGTCTAAGGGCTATCCCTTGAAGTGTAACCAAGCCAAAAATGCATGGCTCATTCCTTCTCTGATACAGTCTTGGCAGAGAGAGTTTTGTGTGATATTCTGTTTCAGCAGGAAAGCTCCTACATGGTTGACAGGTGACACCACAACGTGTGATGTGCCATTTCACAGCCTTCAATGGCAAGCTACTGCCATTAAGCCTGGTTTAGCCAGCTAGATCTTACCCCAGCCCACAGACTGCTCCATCATAGTCATGCTGCACTGCACCAGAGCCTTTCCAAGGAAAGGTACAGTCCTGCACCTGTCTCTGCAGGGCTGAAGCACTTTCACCTCTTCTGCCAAAGGCTACACCATTACAAATGAAGCACAGGGGTGCTGGAAAGCCTGTCAATAACACCAAATGCAAGCTAGGAGGGAGTGAAAGTGGCGTCCCACTCACCCTTGAATTTGCGCAGTTTGCTCTCTACAGAATTTTACAATTTTAAAAATGGTTTGACCTTACATTGTGAGCAACAAAACCTTACAGGTAGAGAGCAATACGTTCATTCTCTGTTAGCTTTAGCTACACATACCAAATGAAAGAGGACAAGTTTGCATGTTGAGGATGAAATTACAATGGAAAAAGACATGTGGGCAAAAATCTTAAATCTCTAACCTTCCTTCTTTAGTAAAGGAAAATTTTAAATCATACTATTTTTACTCATGATTGTTCAGATTCACTGAACCTGTGAACACACTATGAAATGAAAACCTTCTTCTTCATACTTTCAATGAATTAGTACATAATACTCTGCCCAAATTCTTGGGTCACCTTTTGACATGAAGGTTTCAGCCCTAAACTCTAGAACAACACAACTAAAAAGAATTTGGCTAGCCGATATGAAACAGAGCTTCCAAAATGCTTGTCACATTTATCACAGCTGGTTTTCAGAACCAAAATAAATGAGAGCCCTGGAATACCCTGAAAACTCAATCTAAGGAAATTATTTTATAATTAACACTTTTTCATCATATTCTATAGAAACAGTGTTTCTTCTTTGGGAAGACAGTGCTTCCATGATGATTATTGGGAGGCTGGGTGTAAGTCTCCCTTCATCTCGATTACTTATTACACACACACACACTCCTCCCACCAGTAAGTTCTGATACCCTTTACTTTGACATTCCTGGAGTGACTTGCAGGAGTACATTCACCTGTGTGGCCAACATCTATCATGTGTGCTTTTCTCTGCCTCTGAATTAATTTGGGAGTCCTGTGTGTGCACTGTGATCTCTTGCTTCAGCACAGACGCCACTGGCCATTTATGATAATGGCAGGCAATGGTGCAGCTTCTACTAAAAGGAGTTCCTGTTTCATGGTCCCATACTAAGAGCCCCCTGGGGAAGTTACATGTCAGAGTTGAGTCACTCTCACAGTTCATCACTGCCAAAAGTAGCATGTCCCATGCTCCAGCCCTGCCCTTTCTTCTCTCCATCCCAGCCATGCTAACACGCCCTTTTCTCTTGCATCAAACTAATGTTCATTAGAGCCTTCACTGAGCTGATTCAGTTCATTAACCCAGGAGCAAACAATTCACTTTTTTGTCGTGTTAGTTTTCTTCCAGGCCAGTGGGTTGAATCCGTTTCACGTGGGGCCTGATGAGTGCTAGATATGCTGCCAGCCGGGGGCAGGAGCCAGCCAGGAGCAGGGGAGAAGAGCCATGAGAGAAGGACAGGGCCCTGGATATCCCCAGCACAAAAAGAGATGATCAGCTGTAACATGTTGCTTTACCTTCAGCAGTCTGACACTGATGGAAGGAGGTTTCTTTGCAGCCAAAGAGTGAAACAGCTGCAGCTCTTCTCCTTGAGCTCTCAGCAGTGTGCCATGAACCCTCAGTGCAGTAAGGAAGGACCCTGACAACCCACAGGGACACGCTGAACCTTATCTAATGGACAGCCAAGGCAAAAATACAGCTGGTGGTGGTGGAGAAATGCACACTGCAGCTTTCTGTGCTTGCCCATGGCTAAGAGTTTTAAGACTGCTTGTACTGAGTGGGCATTTCACCACCTGCAACCAGGTGGGGGTTTTGGGGAAAAAAACAAAAACAAAAAAAAACCAAAACCAAAACCCAAAACAGGTCTGCACAGAGTGAAAGATAAAGGAGATACTGGAAAGGTACAAAGCTTGTCATATTCCTAATCCTAAAGGCCTTCTTTCTGTGCTTATTGCAGATCACCTGCCCCTCCCCGACTACTCCTGCTCCTTGCCAGCATTTCAGACAACTTCTTCCTATTTGCCTGCCTCTTCATGCACAGAGACCCTACCTAATTACCTTTATACAGCTCCTGCAGCCTGTTCCTTTTATAAGCCCTGTAAGAGCATTGCTCTACCATGCATATTTACAAGAAATCAACTAATTAATAGCCAGAAAGCAAAAATTTTACACTTACGTGCTTGTATTTGCACATGAATACATATCAAATACATATATACTTAATGTATAGTATATTTAATATTTTTCCCCTCTCCCTCTATTCTCTGAACACCAGGGCAGCTAAATTCCACTGGAACTTAATTTCTGTGACTTGGTAAATCTCATTTTAAGGTGCAATGGTACAATATGCTGGAGGTCCACCTAGCTCCGTCCAGTTTCTTTGCATAAAAAATAATGCACATCACCGAACCCAACTGTGTGAGCTGACACCCCCTTCCAACCATGAGAGCGTTTAGTTACTTTTCCTTAACAATAGCTCGGAGGGAAAGGTCCCTTCTCCACAGCTGTTTCTTGAAAACCTCCAGTGCGCTACAATGACTGACAGACCTTTCAATAGAGGAGCTTGGACATTTATCCATCCTGAATTGATGCAAGCCTTCGATCAACTGATAAAAGGATGCAGTTGACTGCTTTGTAACATAGTCAAGATTTCAAAGATGGTAAAACAGTGGATATCGTTACTATTTAACCCATTTTCTCAAAAGCAGAGTTAATCTGCATAATTTACTTTCTCAGTGTTACTCATCTACATATTAGCCTTACACACACAATCTGACCTCCAATACATGTCAGCTTTCACTTTGATTTTTGGCTTCACTTCCTACTGTGTTTTGCATCCCAAATGCATTGCTCGTAACTTCCAACGTAAGTGAGTTCAATTCATAAAGCTTGTGCAAGTAGCTCCCTCAAAACCTTCTCCTGTCACCACGACAGCCTCCATGATACCATCAGTAATGGGTAGAGTTAACATCTATAAAAGAAACTTCTCCAAAAGCCACTCTTGCCACCTTTCAGCTCTGCAATGAATTGAAGCACTGGTGCTGTGCAGTGAAAACACCTGCAAGCTCTGAAAATTATAAAGGAGGAAAGCAGACAGGTCCCTTTAGGTTGTAAAAGAGGTTATGGTTTCCTTCCAATAACAGTTCCTATACCCTTTGATATTCTATCCACTTTATCATTTCCCCCAGTTTTGCAGAATAGCAGCTGTCATAACAGAGCTCATCTTCTGCACTGCCTGTCACTGCATGGAGGGAGATGGGTGAAGACGGAGAAAACACTTGTTGGGAATCTTCAGCTTGCCTTGGCTATGAGGCAAAGATGAGTCACTGCCTGACCCAGGAGTCAGGGGTCACCCCCTCTGGGGAGTCACTGCCTTGTTCGGTCCACTCGCAGCTAATCCCCTGTGAGTGGCTCTCGCCAAAAGATTTCTTTATCCCCTTGACTGAAAAAAAAATAACAACAGAGTTAACAAGCCCAGTAAAAATCCATGACTCAGGCAAATCCTCAAGGATCAAGTGGGGAGTGGGAGGGAACATAAACTAATCCAAGAGTCCAAAATGTCTTTTGCCAAAGCCTTTTAAAAAACAAAAACTTCACTAGGGTCTCCTCGTTAGTGGCGATTACAGGGGAGGCATTTCTTTCTTTCTTTCTTAACTAAGAATCTCTTCTCAACAACACAAACAAGGGTGATCATTGACATGGTGCAGTGCTTTCTAATCCATCTGAGCAGCTGGCTTTGTATATCTCTTATACATGCTGATGGAGGAAAAAGGAAGGCAGCTTCTTGAGGAGAAGAGCCTGTGTCTCCTCAGTGAAAATACATTTTAATGCTGGATGGCCTGCAGTGTTCCTGGGGAATAGATACAATTCTTTTTCCTTAATGGAAACATCTTACAGTACCTAGTTTTGAATATCAGCAGTGACTCACAGAAGTTATAAGGGATAATTTCCTTCTTTTGTCCCCAAGAGAAAATGACAAACATCTCAGACATTGGTTCTGCCACTAGTTTTCAAATCTGAAAACATCAGCCCAGGTTTCCTGGGGTTAAAATAAAAGCACTAGTGATGTCCTTAAGCTTCAGTAGATGCCCCACAAATGAACAGGAACAACCCAGGGCAGCATGAACACAAGAGCGAGCAAAAGCTTCCTAAGTACAAAAGGGCCTGGATTGGAAGGGCCTCTCACCTGTGAATTGCCTGCAATACCTGCTCACAGTGTTCCCAGGTCTCTTTATGGGGTTCAGTGTGGGAGAGATGAACCCCCCAGCAGCCATCACACCTTTCAATAGTTCCTAGCTTGCACCATCACCGCTGCAACAGCTCAGAGTTGCAGGAAACAAGCACTTCCCTCCATTCCCTGTCCCTGCCATGTGGCCCCATCTGCTCCCAAGGGCACCATCTCCAGCATTCCCTTTTCCTTTCACAGAGGAAATAGATAAAAAAACCAAACAAGCAGCCAAAGAAAAAAACCCAACCAAAAAGAAGAGCTATCATTACTACAACAGGTGTGAACGAACACTGACAGGGCACAATCCTTCTCATTGCAGTTACAACTTCCTCATAAGGGGAAGAGGACGGGCAGGCACTTTTCTATGGTGACCAGTGACAGGACGCAAGGGAATGGCCTGAAGCAGTGTAAGAGGAGGTTTAGACTGAATATCAGAAAGAGGTTCTTCACCCAGAGGCTGTTTGGGCACTGGCACAGGCTCGCCACCAAAGTGGTCATAGCCCCAACAGAGTTGAAGTGTTTGGACAATGCTCTCAGGCACATGGTGTGACTCGGGGTGTCCTGTGCAGGGCCTGGAGTCTGACTCGATGATCCTTGTGGGTCTCTTCCAACTCAATATATCCATGGTTCTCTTTTTGTAGCATTAGTATTCTCTTTAGCTCAAGCTACCTTACAACACGATGTTGCAGGATTTGTCTTTACCTTCCTACTCCAAGGCCTCCAATCACTCTCCTTTCTCAAAGCATCTCCAGAGAGCACTTTTACTGTTGGCTTTCCTGTCCTACTGTCCACACAGAATGTCCCATTTTTATTTTCCAAATGCCAACATACAAACTATAGCAACAGTGTTGGACCCAGTACAGTTCTTTCTGCTGAATATTAATCCTTATAAAAAGCAAAATTACACTTCACTTTCAATTTGAAATTTTACACTGGATATTGTAGCTTTTCCCCACATATCATCTACTCAACTAGCTTTGGTTAGCTTAATTTTGGTGGACTTCAATTTTTGTTTCTTTGTATGAATCATATCAAACAACATGAATGTTGTCTCCCTTGCTGTCTTGTTTATACTTCATTTTATTTCCCATGCCATGTCTTTTTAATCAAAGAAGTTTTCTCTGCTTTGCTTCACAGATGAGAGCAGAAAATCTTCCAAACCATCATTTCCTTAGCAAAACTGTGGGCCCTACCCCTAATTTGAGGGGCGCAGGTGTAGGTGCTGTAAGGGGCAGCACCAGGAGGTGCTGTGGCAGTGCAGAGCTCTGTTAGAGCAGGTGCAAGATGAGGCTTGGAGTCAACAGTTCACTGTTTTGTCAAAAGCTGTTAGGATTCACAGCTGTGTTTTGACCAGCTTCCATAACCTCATGCCTACATGAGAGCCCTTCTCAGGCACAGCTTCCACCGAGCCCCCAAAGCAGTGCAAAGCCTTCAGTAGTGCACACTTGGCAAAGCTAACACAAACACAGCCTTTATGAGCTCCAAAGATGTGAGTCAGAGCTCACCTCTTTCTGCAGGCTCCTTCCCCTCCCTGCACGTCAGAAACATTTCCATCAGCCTGCTGGTGAAAGATATCTTCTAAAGCAAAATATGTTCAGATTTTGTGTTACATCTGTAAGGACTTTTCTGCCCCTAGAAACAACACATAAAAATTGTTTTGAAAGTTGCTAACAAAGGAAATTTTAACTTTATGAGCAATTAAAAATGCATGTGATTACTGGTCTGTGTTTTCAAAGAACATATGTGCATATCTATAGTGAAACAATGGGGAGACATGACTGAGAACTAGCATTTAATCCTAGAAACTTTGAAAAATAGTTCAGTCTTTGTTTTGAAGGTCCCAATCATTTCCAGAGTTGACAACTCCGAGGGTAAAGTCACTTAGCCTTGTTTAATGCAGGAATGAAACAACATGGGAAAGCACTGCACAAGACAGCCTGGGCAAAGATACACATCTTCTGGGAGCAGTCTAGCTATTCTTTTCCTCTTAAGCCAGTTTCCCCTCAAAGCTGTGAGTAAAGGAAACAAAAAGTTGGATATACTTAAGACTTTTTAAACATAACTAGGCTCCTTCATTTTTCATGTCTTTCATTTGCTGGGGCTTTGCAATTTGCCTTCAACCTCCCGGCTGTGAAGTCCTCAGTCAAGTCAAACCTGTTTGCCCTTTGTGTGTGTGCTAATGCCCTTAGACCCAAACTCAGCCAAGAGTTTAGAGTAAACAGACCTACCCAGGGAGGAGCTGGAATTTGAACTGCAAATCATGTGTGTCCCAAACAATTACTCCCTCTCCAGGTGAGGGAATGCAGCAACATTTCTGGTGTCTAAGCAGATTTCTCCGCAGCAGTTTGCAAGATGGGAGATCGGTCTTTTTTCATCACAGGCAGGGCAGTGCCTTAGAGAGACTCATCAACAAAAAAACCTGCTTAGCTAACTAGTCTGCTCCTTATGCTTACCTACTGCTGATTTGATGAGCTAATATTTTAAGAACAGTGGGTACATCCCGGAACCACCCTCTTACCTCAGTGATTATGTCTAAATCGTTCTGCCGAGTATCTTACATAAGACTTGCATAAGTGATGCATTCTGGTAAATTTGGTTGCTCTAGCTAATGAGGAATACCACACTGTGAACTTCCCAAACTGCAGAGCTCCAGATTGACCAAAACTGCACTGTTTGACACAGTGCTCATCCTGTGACTGACCTTTCAAAGAAGATTAAACCTAGGCAAACTATTGAAAAGCCTGAGCAAGCTGAGACCTGGCAACAAAGGCAAACACAAGCACAAAGGAATTACAAAGACGAAAGAAAAGGGTAGGAATAAATAAGGGAGAGTGATAATCTCTCCCCATCTGAAAGAGCAGGGACCAGACACAGATCTGAGCATGGAGAGGTTTTGGTATGAAGCACAAAGATCTCCTCCCTCTACCTCCTTCTCTCACCACCACTGGTTTAGGGATGCTCAGATCTGGACCTGTGAACTCACCTGCTACCTATGCATGTTCTAATTACACTGGATAGTCCACTCATCTTTTGACCACATAATTTAAAATGTAAATGACAGGCCTCAGATAAAGGCTACCTATTTGTGAAAAGAGCATGTCCCATGCAAGACCTGCACATCCTGCTCCCCACAGGAAAACATCTCTCTTCTGCATTGACTTAGAAGATTTCTCTGAAGACAGGTCAGGGTGGTGGAGGCTGAGAAGGATGAGCTACATAATTGGTGTGGAGAGGTATCAACTCCAGGCTGTAAACTGAAAGAGTAACTTCAGAGAGCTCCATTAAAACTCTAGGTATTAATCATTATTTCATTTTTCCTGGCTCTTTTCCCAAAGCCCAAGGATTCAAGGCTTTGTATGCAGAGAAATGCAAGAAGATAACATGCACAAAATACATGGCCTACACTTGTCATATACATCCTGTTATCCTTAAGTCAGAACCCAATGATACTTTGACTATCACAGAGATAACATGCATGACCTTCTTTATGTAGACAGTATGTATAGGGTTACTTAAAACTTACACTAAAACTGTAAGAAAGGTGACCACTGGGACTAAAAGAAAAAAAACAAAACAAAGCAACCCATGAAACTCACGGTGGTTGAGAAATACACTAATGAAGTTGGATGGTGCAACAACCATTTGCCTCCTTTGTCATTATGAGGCAGTTTTTATTATGTGATCACATACTGCCTAGACTCCTGCCTCATTCACTGCATAACTGTAATGAAAAGGAAAGCAAAGGTTTATAACACAAAATGTCTTGGAAGGTTGATCTAGGAGTCACACCAGCTTTGCTATAAGACACATAGCACACTCTACACAGAAGCACAGTCAAAGCTAAAAAGCATGTCTTAAGCACCAAATATTTTATTTGATGTGACCAGCCTGGTTATATAACAGGGGGCCAGCCTGGGAGAGGCACAAACTTGGGATCTAGATTTGCTTGTTGTCGGCAGGTGCTACGTTGTGTTGTGACCTGTTCCAGCCACACCTATAATCACACAACGAGCTACAGGTAACTCCTGAGATTGCCTTTTATCTTTAATCGCTTCCTGTTCACACTTCATTCTGCCAACACCTCCTGTCAGGATTATTGCTGTTTATTTGCCATGAATATCTAAGAATATCATTCATCCCAGCAATAAAGGTTTCCATGCAGTGAGGCATGCTTCAGAAGAGGCCTGCAGTATTTCCTAAAAGGTTACTTGACTGACTTGTTGGTTGGGAAAGTAAACAGGAAGACCCACATTGTCTGTCATAAAAAGCAACAGTATTAGGCAGGCGGAGATCACTGAAGCAGTTACTCCAGTGTAGTTTTCTAGAAATTAAAGTCTCGTACACAGATGAACTCATCTACCAGTGGCACCACTACTATGAGTCCAATCTTGAAAGCTCTTAGTCAGGTTGACTTGTTTTTTCTTACAAATACCTGCATGAGACACAGTTACAGATTTTAGATAAACTGCATCTGTCACTAACTACTCAGACACAAGATTTCTAACAGATGATGGTTTTGTTTAGTTTATGATCCTAACTGCACAGTACAACAACTGAGTCATACCACAGCCTCTTAGGCCATATCTCCATCTCCCACCTACACATAATGATACCTAGGTGGTCAGACTAATTGCTTTCAAGACAGTCCTGAAGAGCCTAGTAACTAACTCCTCTCTCACAAGGGTCTGCAGGTGTTGGCAGCAATAAATCCCATCATCCTTGCTGCATCCCACCACACAACCAACTCAACAGATGGACATCACTGACCTTCGGGAAACGTTGTTTGACAAACACTTTAAAATACCAGAATCTGTTTGGGAGGCCAAACAGATGCAAAGTTATATTGGGGTATTTATAGATCTGAAAACGACCCCTTTTTTATTGAAGAGAGAAGTAGTAATAGAGAGAGAGAAAGAGAAAAATGAGGGCATACTAAATGAAACCTTCCGAAAGTTATCCTGAAACAAAGCAAAAAAGGACTGTTTCTTGCACTAGTTAATATTCAGCTGTGGTAAGTGCTGAAAGGAGTCCAAAAGCAACTGCACCAAACCACATAAGAGAGATCCATCAAGGGCTACTAAGCTCAAGGATACCAACTTCAGCTCCAGAATGCAACACACTACCAAAAACTGGGAGACCTTCACTCTTAGGAGCACCACTAAGTCTGTCCTTCTCTTATAGCTCGTTACTGAGCTCTGTCAAAGGCAGAACAACAGGAGGTTATATTATCATGGCACCCATTAAGCAAGGGCTCCCAATTAAATCTTGTCTTTCCACCATTTTTCTCAATCTTCCTGTCTCCACTGGACCAGACACAACTGTGATAACCTCAGCCCTGGTGAAGGACTGCCAACAAATAGCATCAAAATGACAGACACTGGACACAATAAAGCCTGCAAGAGTCAGCATTCAGCCTCTGTTCAACATCTCCGTCAGTTCCACAGAGTCTGACCAGTGAGAATTATTCTACATCTTCCATTTCAAACACTCTTGCTCTCATTCTCTTTCTCAAATCACAATTTTGCCTTTGACCAGACTCATCTGCTCCCTAGGATAACAAAAGTAACACTTCATCCTCACAGCAGTCATGGGCACCTTCCAGTGTTGCTTTTCTCTTCTTCTGTTAAAAATGTCCCACATTATAATCAACATAAGCTGGAGTAGTTTTGGCTGCTGTGTGAGGTTTCCCTACTGCCGTTGCACAGTTTCATAACCAGGACTTCTCTGCCTGAGTCAACCTAAAACTACTGAAAATGTCAGCTATTTCAAAATTAACTATTGCCAGAAGTAGTCACATTGCTTTCAGACAATCTTACTTCTGACAGACACCCCTTGAATGAAAAAAACTGCAGAATTTTTAAGTTTCCACCTATCCTTCATCCTCATTAGTATTCAATAATATTGGTTATTGCATAACTCAATAATGAGTTGCAATTATGTCTTTTAAGAAGCTTTCAAAGGGCTGGTTCTCTCCTGGTGTGTAAACTCTTAATTTGTGTATAAACTGGCTACATTCTGCCTTATCTCTTGAAAAAATGTACTTAGCATTTACTCTCAATGACTCCACCTTCTTCCACTTCCTGATGGGATCAGCATTCCATGTAGTCAATAAATAAGGAGAGTTATATGAAGGATCAAAACAAAGTTCTGTGTTGTTGGATGGATCAATTTGTCACAGGCCTCAGGAACTTTCACATTCCTCACTATGAAATATAATATCTTATTTTGTGCTTGGTACTATTGATTCTTCTATCTATAAATTATACCAACTTCTGTTGCTGAAAAATCAAGCATGCTCAACTCCTCCTTCTTATGAATCTTAGACAGTAGTCAAGAGGTGACTTCATGGTTTTGAGTAAAACAATATTGATTTTTATGAGTCTAACCACAGACTATAAATAGCACATTGCCTAATTACTCATTTCATGGGTGGCATATTAGCATTCTCTTGCCATGAACGAATGGAAGATAGAAAAAAGTCTGCCATATTCAAACTATCTATCTAATTGCACACAATTGCTTTGTACACAGGAAAGAGATGTCAGACTTTGCTAATGCTTGGAGAAGGAACAGAAAAATGATGGCCAGCAACTTTAGAAAAGCATCTCTTGTTAATTAATGGTTCTTATGGATTGCTTTTGGAGCAAAGGGAGTACATTGAGCCAGGATGAATACGAATACACCAAACACTTACTCTTTAACACAATTCAGGCAGCCAACAGACTCTAAACTGGAACTTTGTTTCTTAAACTTCCCTCTAGGAAGGATTTTGTTAAATGGTGGGATCTCAGTCCACAGACAGGATCTTTGTCTAACACCTCATCCTGTAAGGAATCAATACAGATTTTTAAAGATTGCAAGTAATTGAACCCATAGGAAAAAATACTGTCAGCAACAATTCTGTCAGCTTTTGCCTGGCTGGTTGGTTCAGTATTTTGGTAGACACATGTGACTTCCACAGTGTGCTCCCTACCTTGTCTCATGCAACAGGAATTTGAAAACTCAGAATGTTTAATGGTTTGTTTTAACTGATGTCACCAAGATATACAAACACCTCTTTAAAACATTGCCCTTAGAACAGAACAAAAATCAATCCTTTCCATATGAAAACTCACTTCTTTAGATCTATCTTTCAGGCAGCAGAGTTCTTGTGTCCTCTTCCTGCTCTAGGCAGAAGGACACACCCCAAGGTAGAGGCAACCTGTTTCCTTTTGTTTTGGATTAGTCCATACAGCAGGCTTTTATATGCTCTGGAAAATGTATGCTGCTATAACTTTGCAGCTGCTGCTGGCTGTAGCAGCCCTGTCTGAATCCAGTCCGGGGTAGGTCACCAAGAGTCAGTGCTGGAACAAGCACTTCTTCGTTCTTAGAATTGCATCATCACATCAGTTCCCAGCAGGGTGTCTTATCACTGATCATCTGGGGCCAGAGATTTTTGTTAATTTGCCAGATGGAGTTTAGTAGGGCAAGAACTTTCTGGAATACCTGAAGGACAGAAAAGCTATGTGTGGCCTCCTCTCTTGTTTTTATTTTTACTGAAAAGTAAAGCAACTACTGTTAGCTTTACAGGAAGATCCTCAGGGTTATCCCACAAAACAAGAGAACTTCAAGTAAGTCAAGGTCTAAAATAAAACAAAAAACAGTAACAAATGCATTGTTTTCTCTTGCTTCTAACACAATACATCCCACTAAGCCCCTAAAACCAATACTGAATATATTTAATTGTGATTATGCTGAACACAAGATTACCGGAGCCAGAAAATGTCTTGGACTTAAATCAACAATTGTTTTCCATTTTGAAAACTTCACAATGAACATGGCTGGAGACTTGGCTTCCACTCCCTGAATGAAATGCAACATCAGCTCTGGGACCCGAGAGTCTCAAAACTGAAGTGACCCAGATGCTACAAAGGTCAGTGCAACCAAGAACCACCAGTTTACTATTTTTGCTATTCTAATGTCTTTAGACTCAAGCCAGGACCCCTACTGCATTAAGGAATGTGAAAGTCATCCTGGAAAATAGTCCCTGAACCAAAGACCTTACAGTACAAGTTTTACCAGGCTCTATCAACTACATAGAACAAGCGCAGGGGCAGGAGGGACCTGGTAACCCAAACACAAGCACGTATTGGCACAATGAGCATTAGTCATGGCTTACCACCAACTAATCACAAAAAAAATATATTTTCCAGTAACAGTTCTCACTTTTACCAACAAGAGACCCAACTGAGCATTCTTTTTTTTTGTTGTTTAACCTCTCTGCAGTCTCAGTACTGAACCACCTACAGACAGAAAGCCCTTCTCTTTATTACTAGCACCATGACCTTTTGCTGCATCTTGTGCACTGGGCAGGGGGAGGGGAGGTAAACCATGGCAAGCCAATCAATTAGATGCAGACTGGCCCTTCTTTTCATAGTGAAAGGGTTTTATTTTTTTCCCCTAAGAGTGAGAATACTCCAAAACTTGTTCTTATAAGGGGGTGTCAATGAGGTCTTTTGTGTAAAAGCTGAGGGCAAACCTACAGTTCTCAAAAGCACGCTGGTTTTTCCTCTCGTGTGCTTTGTTCTGAGCCTGCTGCTCTAAGTGCATTCACCAGACCAGCTTTTATTAATAAGATTTTGTCCTCTGCACAACAGTTCAGAAAGAGTCAGTGATCTACATGCTATTTATCATTTTACTAAACATAAAGAATCCTCAGCTCATATGCCTATGCTCCCAAGCCTCCTGCTGGGTTGGAAAGGCAAGCCACCAATGATGGTACAAGGTGCAGTTTGGCTCCAAAGGGGAGGCTGTGAACACATCCTGAGCTGAGGGCTCTTCCCTGATGGGACATGAGCATGGGAGACCAGCTTTGCTCAGCCAAGGACTACCTAGTGTTGGCCAGAGGCACTGGAGCTATGTGATTCAGCCCACCAGTTTTTGTTTCCACCTTGGGCTGGGAAATGCAGAAAGGGGCTGTCCTTTAGCTCCTCTAGCACAAGTTCATATCTCTGGAATTCCTGGATCCTGAAGAAGACTTCAAAACTGCAGGAGGTGCTTGCAAAGCACCTTGCAAAGTCATGCTACCATAACATACAAGCCTCTATCCTCTATTAAATTAGAGGGGCCTTCTAATTATTAAATTTGAAAGGGCCTTCTCCATTTCTCCCTAAGCTGAGAAATGCTAGGTGAGCTGAGCAAAGTGGATTCATGTGCTCTAAAAGCACACCATCCAAGCAGACATGAATCCTTTTCCTGTTCAAAGCAAGGCATTGTTTGTGAGCCAACTATATATTCCCCCATGGTCACAGTGCAAGAAGAACATTCATTCTGACTTTGACATGATACCATAACTCTCCAGGCTTCCTCACTATAGTGGATTGAGGGTAAATTCCCCATTTAGTCCTGGCCTCACAGTTCCCAATAAATGAGTCCTAGAATGACAGAACACCATTTCACTGAACAAACTAGCTGCTTTTGGCTTTCTTCTCATTTCTCCCCTGTAACACAGGGCCTTTTATCTTGGGGCTGTCTCCTCCTGGGCATGCCTCCAGCTAGCCTTAGTGCCTGCTGCACATGAGCACTGTCTATGCAATATCAGCATTGCTTTAAAAGTGTACCAAATGCCGGAAAACAGTTCCTTTCTCTCCCTCCCACCCTCCTTTTTTAATAAGAATTTTTCCATGTGGTTAGAGAAATAACATCTGGAATTAGTGAAGGCTGCCAAAATGAGGGAATGAAAACAATGAGTTGAGTCACACTTGAACCTGCCAACTTCATATAATTCAGACCTTCTTGAGGCAGTTTGAAAGAAAAAAAAAAGGGAAAATGTTTTAGTTTGGTTTTTGCAATGCAACTTTTTCATCTAGTGATGTCAGTTACAGAGTTGTCCAAGTCTTAGCACCATGGTGTGGGCATTCGTCCTTGGAGCACTCCGATATCACAATATTTCTGTATTTCATCTATACACATGCAACAGCAGATTGAGGTTTCTCTTACTAAGCAGAGACCCACTGAGATGTGGCATCTCACCCAGAAAGAGATGTTGAGCCTCACTGGACATTTTTATTCCATCCCACAATGCAGTGCAGAGAAATTGAAATTGTCCCTTCATTTTTCACACTCATGAACACTACTGGTATGCTCTGGTACACTTTAAAATGGTTGCATACTGTTCCAATGTAGTCTCTGTAAAAGATCAGCCCCTGTATGATGCCCTGACCCTTATTAAGAACATTATATTTCTCTGTAGTGCTTCCATGAAATTTTCACCTCTTTTCACCTCAAACAGGTATGCTGTGCCAGCACACAGGCCCACCAAAGCTGCACTGACAGTACCCACAGAACAAAAAGTTAAACTGTTTAATGAAACAGGAAACTCAGGTGATAGACAACACCAGCAAACTATTCTGTGAAAAAAATCACAAATATGAATCGAGCCAGGCAGCCTGAGGAGTTTTCCATGGAATTTAAATGCAAATGTAAGTGTGTCAGGTGGAGGAAGGAAAGAGCAAGCTGGAGCCTTGCATATGTGAGAGAGAAGACCAGCAAGGCACAGCAATCAATAGACAGCAGAGAAGGATTTATAGCAATACCATGGGAAAAATCTAATAAAGAGTTCTGGATAACAGCTTTAGATAGAAAGAACTACAATCAGCCAGGAAACTTTCTCCTGCTGATTAATACACAATATATGCAGGGATTTATAGATATTGTTTGTAATCTGCCTGAATCCAAGACATTCCAAACTTCATTATGCATCCGCTATTTTTTTCTCCTCAAAGAAACCACTCCAAAGACTTAAGTCTAGCTGACTGCTAGGTGAGGCAGTGTTGCATAGTTCATATCTAGGCATAGCACATGAAATTATTTTCAATCCTGTGTACTATCAAGTGACAATGGAAAAAGATGATGAAGAGTCATGCAGGATTACCACAGGAGATGCTACACTCTCATCATGAGAGCAGCTATAGTTGCAAATCTTTTACAAAAGTGCTTTTACTAGTATTTCAAGAAGCCCTTGAAAACAGCCCCATTACCATTTATACTAACATTCCCCTTGTCTGGCTTTATCTTACTGCCATCATTACTACTACTCCCGTGGCAGGAGCAGGTGACACTCATAGCAGCTTTTGCCGCAGTATTCCAGTGTCATAATTCCACCCTGGCTTCGCCAGGCCATTACTGGCTCAGGCAGAAGGCACCTACTCCCCTCGTTTCATTTCCCAAAAGCTACCATTTCATCAGGCTATGGCAAGCCACTTTCTGCTCAGCTATCTCAGCCCCTTTGCCCTCAGTGCAAACCTACTGGAAATTCTTATCGAGCTTGCCCACTCCATTGTTCCACACTATCACGTGTTATCAGAGAAGTCACTGCACATTTAGCACACGTCAGCTTTTTTCTTTTCACTAAGTCCCCTGGCAACAGTTCCAGTAGCTCTCCTCGCCTCAAAGGCTTTAAACAATCCTACCAAGAGGGCTGAGCAGCTAGAGATGCATTAACACAACTCCATTACACGGATACACCTTTGTTCCAGGATACGGCAGGGTAAGACTCACTATTTAGTTTAAAAGCCCTCATGAACAGTAAGCTAAAAGAACCCCATCTAGTTTAATATCAAAACGAGAATGTCTACAAGATGTGGCTACACTGATTTACTTTTACTCTTTTAAATTTGCTCCTTATCTTATACCAAGAGTTTTCCCATTTAGACAGTGTTAGGCTGCTAAACGGTACTTAACCACCCACTATTTTGTACTTATTAACTCACTGTCATTTAACATAAAATGCTTAGGCAAACCATGAGAGAGATCAGGATTCTGATCCTCATATTAAAAAGAAAAGGGCTCCAGGCATTAGATTGTGAAATATGATTTCCCAGGATATATTAAATTCTGGGTTAGTGTTCTTTTTGATATCACAGAAAGTCAAACCTCATTTCATAAGAGGGCTCTTCAACATGCTTTGCATACAGCATGCTTTCCCTTGATAAAAGCTCTGTGCTACAGCAAACTTGGAATTTGATCAGAACCTCTAGAGCACCCAGCAGTGGGTGTGGAGGAGACAAAAACCCACACCATGAACCTCATCTCACAGAAGTTCCTTAGATAGTTTTAGAACAAACACAAACAAGAGGAACGAGCCAAGAGGCTCAGCAGAAAGCATCACGGGCTTGCATTATGTTGCAGGAGGAACTGCAGATGCAGAGCCTGGCTGGTACAGCACACATCACCTGTGTATTAGCATGTTAACTTTATTTCTGCAAGACCCATGGCAGAATGGCAAACAAAAGCATGCATTTAGGACCACCGGTAACCAAAAGGGTACTGAGGCCTGAACTTTTCCACACAGAGTCAGTCTAAATACAGAAGAACAGTTGAGAAAAACCTATGACCAAAACCTAGTTGCAATAGATGTGTTTGGGACTCAGAGATTCTCACAGAGTTTTAGAGGGAAGTTCCTCTCAGTCCTCACTGTCTTGCCTAATTTGTCCACATGTTCCTTTAGCTTTAGCATATTTCGAAGTGAAACATGGGTTGAAACACAAAAGCACAATTGTTTACAAGAAAACCTACCATGACTGATGTTATTAGAAAAAATCAACAGGAGGCTGGATAGAGAAGGAAGGTTGAGAACAAAATGGAAAGAGTGCCCTGATAATCTGGGGGTAGACAATTTACCAAAATACACCACCAACCACTCTAAATTCCTCCTTCTTCTCTGCTTGGGCATGTGGTTCTCCAGATGCAGAACATTTCTGAAATTAAAGGGTTCTATCCAGGGGTCAACAGAGCAGGTTTTTACCCAAGAAGTTTAAAGTGAAGGTCCACCACTTGCAGTCTGTCTTTTAAATTTATTATTTCAATTGTGCCATGGTATAAATCAATTCCCTGTATAGATGGCTGCTAAATTTGCAGGCTGACACAGCCACACGTGGCATGTTAAGGCCCTTCACAGGGCTATCCTCACCTGATTGCAATTGCTGAATAGGAGCACCCAAGCCGAGGGTGACATGGTCAAGAGCCTTTCACCATTCTCCAGTTTGCCTCAAGCTGGAGCATCCTCCCTGACACACACTGCCACACCACCTGCACTCCAGTGAGATGGTGCTGGCAGAAAGCTGCAAGCTGCTGTCCTGCAAATATCTGCTCTGCCTTGGCAGAAAACCTCACTGTTGTGTGACCTGGTCTTGTGCTAATACAGTGACTGAGTCTGAGTATTTTCTGTGCTTCTCCCAGAGAGCATGCTTTGATTAGACAAAAGTGAATTCTCAGGACATTCTTATCAGCAGGTCATGACTTACAGCAAGAAGAAAAGTCTCTATAACACACCATATGAAAAAAATAAGGAATAATGCCAGGGCAGGGCTTACCTAGAAGCAAGCAACACTGATGGTTTGTTGCAGAGCGCTCTAGAATTGGACTCTGGACAGTGGACTTTAACAACTACTTAGCCAAAGTATCTTCTAGATCAATTTATATACTTACTGAAAACTTTCACAGGCAATATAGATAAAAAGCAATAATATGAGATTATTTCTATTTTATTAACATAATTTGTTAATTAATGAACTTCATTATGTTTTGTAACAGATTAAGACTCTTCCATATTCTTATAAAATAAATTGCAAGCCTCATCTCCAGTGAAATTATTTCCCCTTCTTTCACCCTCCCATACAGCAGGGTGCTTTGTAAATTGTGATTATCTTTTAACACAGTTTTTTTATTTGTTATAGCTCATTTATATGGATACCTTGATGTGTGATTTGATACTTGCTTTTTTAAAAAAGACAGAACACATGCAGTACCAGAAATTTACTTATATTTAGTCATTTCTCAATTGCTTCTTCCTGTGCTTCAAGCTGCCCTTACTGAAGATCACCTCTAATGAAGGAGGGTAAAGGGAATATTTATGAGGATCATCAGATTCTATATTCTTTGTAAGCCTATGTTTAGTCTGAAGAATAGATGAGACATATATATGTCTCTGATACTGAAAAACAAGAGCGTTTTCCAAAGAAAAATCATCATTGCCAATTCAATTGGGAGCATAGTTTTGTCAGCTGGGCAAACTACTCTGCTGTAAGTTGTGCTGTTCTAAGAAATCACAAGGCCTTTGTTAGTGGTACTGCAAAAGTGGCCCAAGTTTCCATGTACACAAAAATGCTACATTAGCTACTGCAATAATTTCTGAGGTTTAAAACCTATTTTTAGCCAATATATCTGCCAAGTCTTTATATCCATGGATGGAAAAGTCAACTATGAGAAGAACTAAATAATTGTTTAACAAAGAGTTAAGTGAAAACATTTGAACAAAACAAAAAGCTTTTAATTAACGTTTTGTGAAGAGTAGCTATTCAGAGAGAGCAATGCAAGATAAAAAAAAAAAAAACAAAACAAAAAAAAAAACAAAACAAAAAAAAACCAAACAAACAAAAAAAAACAAACAAGAAACTCCGTAAAATATTTGTGCTTCCACCCAACTTCTTGTAAGAATATTTTTAAAGCATCTTGCAGGCTTTACAAGCCATTGGTGTCAGTGCTTGTCAGGGCCTTCATATCAAACAACAGGTGTTTCACCATGAACTCGAATACAACTCTCATTTTGATTACCCATTTTTAGTAATTCTCATGTTATTCCAGGAGTTTCTTAAAACCATGCATCCAGATGATGAGGTGAGCTACAGCTTTTGTTTGGGGTGTGGGTGTGGATGTATTGTTTCTAAACAAATACAGCTCTAGCCTTTGTGGTTGTGGCAAATAACTTAAAACAGGATCAGGAGTGCATCTCCACAACCTCAAATGCACAGGGAAGCAAAAAGCAAAACAAAACAAAACAAAAATCGGTGGGTTTTGAATTTATTTAACTACAAGGATGAGTTTTACAATGTGAGGACACAGGGTAGAGCACAGCTATAAATCAGAACCTCTCAAGCCCTACGAAGTGAAGCAAACTGTACTTACCTCACCCTCAGCCTAACACAGCAGCCTGAAGATACAACAGGCAGTGGAATCCTATATCAGCCTGGCCCTGCTTCATGGCTAAGCAGTCCAGCCTTTTTCATTCTTTTGCCTAAATTCCTTTCACTCTCTCCAAAGAGAGCTCAGCTACAAGACACTAAAACAAAAGAGCAGGGAGCATTATATCAAGCCTCAGCAAACAGGCTTTTGCCTCTAAAACTACACATGAACTCATGTTGGGCATATAACACTACAGTTTACAACAGTTTATTCTCCATCAACTTGTACATCACCTTCATTCACCTGAAGTATGGAAGATACTGTATTTTAAAAAAAAGGGTGGGAGGATGAGGGAAAGAAGAATCCCTGTGTATAAGCTCCTTTCTTCCCTCAAATAAACAGCACACTTATGTTGCATCTGGGACAATTACGAAACTTTTCCTAAGATGTCAAAAATAATTCAGCAATTTATCTCTGTATCATGGTTAATGTTCTGTAATTATTACTGAAAGGTAACTGCATCACCAAGGAGACAACATTCAACAACATTAGTTTGTAGTCAGGTGTCCAATGTGACAGTAGCTCCTCTCACAATGATGGCAATGAGAAGAGCTGTCATTATTCACTGAAATCGAAGCTCACAGATACCTTAAATGCATGCCAGCTTAAGATTCAGATCAGATGTTCCTGAACCCTAGCTTCCTCCTATATCCAGTGGTCAGCATAGTCCTCCTGACTGACAAGAAGTTTGAATTGTTTTTTTAAGACTGAGGAAAAAAAGTGTCTGGGAGGGTTAAAACAGATTAGCAAGGAACTGTGAGGTGATGAATGGAGCCTGCCCCTGCAAGTCTTCTGGGTTATCTTCATCTTCATGCCCACTGGGGACTGACTCACAGGTGTTTTAGGAAGAAGCAGCTGCCTGCTTTGTGACATTTCAGCTTTTGCCTCCAGGTTGAGAAGAGTTTACAGGATGAGATACACAACAGAGAGGAGACAGTCTGCTGGAGATATCAAACTGCATCTGCTACATCCAACATAGAGCTGGTCTGGCAAGTGAGGAGAAAGGTTTCCACATTTCAAACACAAAAAGAGACCAGCACCATCCCATTGACAAAGGACAGAGATTCTGAAAGGGGAAGTGCATTTAAAGAAAGTTAATGCCATCAGCAAATTTAGAGCTGCTGAAAGCTGCTTGACACGGGCTGACATTTCTGGAGAAGGACATTCTCCAGGTTGCAGGGCAAACAAAACAGGAGAAGGCATTGTCCAGCTTCCCCATCTACAGGTCGTAGGGCAGAGATGGAGGGTGGGAACATGCAAGTGAAAAATCCCACCCAGCACAGAGCAGGACCTTCACATTAAATAGCCATGATCAGATCACTCGTGTCTTGCTCCACACTAAGCCCCTCAGCTCGTTCTCCTGTGGGCAAGAAGCACACAAGAAAATTGCATACCAATTGAGATTATTTATTTTCTCAGCGCAGTCTGGATCAGTGAATTTAAATTTAAGATTAATTTAAAGCAATGGATTGAGAAATCAACACAATGTGAACTCTAGGAGTTGTATGGGTTTCTCATAAATTACAGTCTGTCACCAGCAGTATTTATGACAATATCATGACAGTATTTCACCCTAAAATATCACACTTTTTGATGGACTTTTCTTTTTCACAAACATAAAACAGTCTCATAGCATACTTGCCAGTTAGAAGATAAACCCAACAGATAAGAATCTGAGTTTGCCTTATCTCACACTAATCAATATGGAAGTATCCTGTCTTCTAAGATTAATAAATTCATAAAATGATCATAAAGTAAGTAAAAATCCTTGTTATTCCAATCTGACACATGGTGAGTCTAAGGTGTGTTAAGGCTTACTAGAAAGAAAGAAAGAAAACTAGAGGCTGTGTTTTTAAGACAGTACTGAACTACCACTATCTGCACCCATAGTCTATAAAGTTTGCCAGTAATATGGTTTTGCAGTTTTACTGTAACCTTTGCCCTAGGAAGATTACTTTATCTATAAGTCAATAGAAACACAAATTTTTATGAAGCAGGGGACAAAATCTGAGCAAATTCTCCCTTCCCCCACCACTACCACCACCAGGCAACTTCAAGCCCCAAACACACATTGAGTCCAGAACCCACCCTAAATCCCCCCAGAAGCGTGTGAGCAAAGAAGAAAGAGCTGAATGACCAGGAAAGGGGCGTTCCTTGGTTCAAAGAGTCACCAACCCTATCTACAAAGGAGACTGAGAGGTCAGAGCAGGGTCCATGCAGACATTCAGAATTACCCCAGCCAGAAACAGACCCTGCATCGCTTTGCAGTGTGCAAACCTGGTTCTATCAGTGAAACTGTAGTAACTACATGACCACTGAGGATTAGTGTGACCCTGGGTCATAAAACTTGATCGCCATAGATTAGCAAAAGACCAGGTCAGCACTGGAGAGGAAAGCTTTTTTCTTTCTTTTAAGGAAAGAGCATCAGAAGCAGGATGCTAATTCTGCTTTGGATCAGCAGTAAAACACACACATGACAAACCAAATGTGTGCTTACAAATATTTTGTCATATTAGATTAAATTATAGCACACAGACTAAACAGAGAAATCTGAAATGCAGGGTCTTATGTTTGGGATATCCTCGGAGCTTTTATACAAAGAAAGAGAGAAGTTTATACTTTGGCATTGCACGGTGCACAGTCATCCCATACCTGCTGCCTAACACAAACACGGCTCCCTGCATGGCAGCGATGTATCTGTCAGTGCAAGAACACAGAGTCGAACAGTCAAAATCCTCCTCCTCGGCTACCGATTTGACTGTGCTGCCCTTCAGCCTTTTGTGGTGTTTCTTGTCCCTTCCACATAAATAACAGCCTGTCCTCTCTTCCCCAAGGCTGAGTTTTAGTCCATCTGCCCTTATTTTCACCTTGATTTTGCCTATTTTTATCCCACTTTAGCTCTGCACATACTGCATTGGCCTTGTCTAATAGGTAAGGCAGCCTCCTGCCTTCTACCTGCCCCAGTCTCTTGTGAGTACCACTCCTTTTTGTTAAGCTTTCTTTGGCCAATCTCCTCACCAAGAACATTTCCATGCACTGCTACCTGTCGTTGCCCGGCACACCAGGCTGGTGTGAGCCAAGGGGAAGCCTGTCCGGTCTGGGAGCTGGCAGAGGCAGCAACACCCAAACGAGGTCAGGCAGAGAGCCAGCTCGGCCAGGCAGCAGGCATGGGGAGCAAGGAAGAGCCAGGCACCCAGTTCAGCTGGGTATACAGTAGAACATCTACTGGAAGGTGAGAGATAGCAGTGTTACCTCTGTCAGGCAGAGGAAACTGCAGGACAACACTGACATTCGATGTCAACTGGATAGTGGGAGGGGTGGTGCTGTTCAGAATTAGAAGAAAGGTACTATGTTGGTGCCCTGGCTTCCTTGTAAGGTTTTGGCCCCTAAAAACAACATACATTGCTTTTAAAAAAACCCTCATGAATGTAAGAAAAAGATCACTCTAATGCAACCTGCCTGCTGAGACAGGAGTGCCTAGAGTCATTAACCCTAGAGGTCCTTCCCAGTTCTGCATGCCTCTTTTTTCCCGGAAGCAAAAGGTGATGCATAAAAGATCTTGTTGGACTGGTAAAGCTTTCACAGGGGTAGAAGGAGGAAGAGACTGCAAAGCAGTGTCTGAGCTTCAGGGCTTTTTTTAAGAAGGAAGCTTGAACCTTTTCTTCTCCTTTTTTTTTTTTAAATACCTAATGACCCAGCTTTCTGTTCACACTTATCCTGCAAAACAGTATGCACCAAACTCCCAAATGAGCCCTTTGCTCCAACATCTTCTGTTCCTAGGGCTGTTGAAGGATGAAGTACAGTGGAGTTTAGTGGGGCCAGCAAATCCAAGGAGATAAACTGGGCAGTGACCCAGACTGACAGAACTGGAGGGGCAGCATTTCTGGGATGCCTTCTTCAGAGCTGCTGACTGGTCAGCATGGCTTACTATGCAAATGTGGGGGGAATAACAACAAAAATTGATTTTGCCAGAACCGCAAAATAATTAAGACAATTCCTGCCCTGCAGAAAAGGTATCTAGGAGAAGTTAACTGCATCAGTGGAGGGTTAAAACCTGTGCTAACTGTACTCAGAACAGCATCAGCAAGAGGAGCAGAGCTACACCAGCCATGAGTATCCAGAAAGGACTTCACTTACTTCTGGCTACCCACCACTCAGAATACCCCCTCCTGCCTCACCTCCATCTCCTCAGTGCCTCCTGCAGGAGGGCACCTCCTCTCCTCTCCTCGCTGCTGATAAACACAAGCAGGGGTCCCATTCTTCCTCACAGAAAGACACCTTTCCATGCTGATGGTGCAGGGAGGTACATTAAAGAGCAGTTGGAAGAATTCTGGGACTGCAGCACTAATTAGACTCTTAATCATTCCCTAGAGGAAAAAAACCCAAAATACATGGGCTTAAGAACTTCCAAGAAGACGCCCTGGTGGAGTCTCAGCATTTCTTGTCAGCATCTAGCAAGGATACATGACAAAGTGTACACACTCCTTCCTTGACAAAAGGAAGAGCAGTTACCTCAAAATTCTTGTCACACCACTATGCATCTTTCTCCTTGCCCACCCTAGCAGCACTCCTCCAGTCCTCAGTGTTTTCTCTGGTGCCATGCTGCTGCCCCTTGGCTCAGTGGTCTCAAACCTCCTCCTGCCAGCAGCACCCAACATGGCCACCATTACTGGGTCTGGGTGCCATGGGCACTGCCTCTAATCCCTCACTACACTCCACAGCAACTGAGGCCCGAAAAAGCATTCAATCTGCCAATCTCCCTCTTCACCATAAGGCTCTCTGCATGGGTTTGGCTTTCATGGGGCAGATACCTCCAGCATAAAATACCTTCTCTTCTCCCATCTGCGAAGGTGTGCCTGTCCTGAGCATCTGGAAATGGATCTTCTCTTCTTCTAGCCTTTGCTGCCCACAGCCCCAGGCCCTCAATGCCTGAAGAAGGTTTGTGAGACGATTCAGGCTCTCACCTCAAAGTACCATGGCAATACAGACCTCTGCAGAAATAGCTAATATGAATCGGACCATGCAATCTTTGCTGTCTGATAACTCAAAAAAAACCAAAACTTTTCCTGATATCTGTGGTTGAGAAATGTTTGTTCCAAGTGCCATTCATCTGGTAGCTATAGCTACAATATATATATTTATATTTGACTTGCACTTAATACCACATGAACTGGTGAGAGCAAGAGGACATTGATCTCCACAGCTTTGCTTCACAGCCAAGGTTGTGACGACACAAGACATGGGTGCACCACAGCATATTCATGGATTGCAGTTTGGGCAGAAACAGTTTGTAAACATCAGCAGAAACAGCAAAAAAAACATTTGTGTTGTGGAAGAGTAGCATGTGCCACTAAGAGACAGTTTACTTTTCAGACATGTACAGTGCTCCATATTGTTCCCATGCTTTTCAAAGGAAATTATTCGTGTTATTAGCACAGCAGTCCTCCTTTACAAAAGCAACTCTAGCCACAGTTAATGTTTAAGAAGGAATTAAATATTAACTCAAAGGAAAGCACAGAAGTCATGGTTTCAGACCACACATCAGACACACAAAGAAATATTGCTGTGAAAGCAGGGGGGAATAACAAAAAAAACCAAAAAAAAACCAACAACAACAAAAAAAACAACCTCCCCCAGGTTTTCTTTCCAAAGCTAAAAACAAATTTAAAAGAAAATCAGAGTTCTCCTGCTTCATCACCTTCAGGTTCCCCAAGACGGAAGGACAGCACTGTCTTTCTGCTTTTCACCCCAGGACAGGTAATTTGCCTCCTGCATTTGGTTTAGCAATAACTCCTTAACAATAGGAGGTGGATCACAGTGACTTAACCTGCTGAGGAGGGCTGCAATTTGATTCTCAGCCTGAGATTTGCAGGTAAGATAAAGTGCAAAGGTGACTAAACATCACAACAAGCAAGGTCTAGCCCTGTGGCTTTGCCTGGAAGGGAAAACAGATTCTTATTATTACAGCAGCAAACCTACCAAGATGTATTCCTTTTCTCCTGTTCCAGCTCCAGTACATGAAAATCCTTGCAGCTGTCTGAAGATGGTTTCATCGTGGCAAAATGACTTGTTACATGAGTTCATAACATGCACTCTGCCATGTTCTACAATAATCCCTTATTTTCTTTCCCATATCTTCATTCACTGCAAACTTCTGAGCTGAAAAATGCTACATCAATATTAACTAACTGCATCACAATAAATGCACTTTTTAATATTGCATATTGTGCTGAGCTTCCAGAATAATATTCTCATTAATAAGTGTGTTCAGTTCTAGACTAAATCTAAAGCATACTTTTCATCTTCAAAATTTAAAAATTTAAAATATATTAACTAATTAATCCACTCAAACCCTTTTGGGGGAAGCAAACTATCACCATCATATTGCTGTTACATTTTTACAGGGAAGAGTCAGGGAAGTAAAAAAGGGCAAAAAGATTTAAAAAATAAACAAAACTGAAAACAGAAAAGGAAAGAAAAGAAAAGTAGAGGCCAAAACAGCTTCAAAAGGAAACTGACAAATCACGGGACCAATACAACCTCATGGTCTGCCCATTTCAGCCTGGAAGGACACTGGCAAGGACTGGCCATTACCTGAGCAGAGTGTGCTCTTAGTGAGCAAGTGGATGAAAACTCCCCTTATCTAAGGGAGAAAAGCAGCACAAAATAAAATCTCAATCCAGAGGATTTGTTCAAGGGAATGGCTCTATATGTAGGCTGTCTCTGAACTCAGAAGGACTACTAACATTATAAACAGAAATACTACACATGCCAGTGTGAAGGATGAAGGAAAAAAACTTCCACGATTTTTGATTGCCCACTAAATGCATGTCTCTGTGAGGCCCAGAACTCTTGCAATCCTGCTGTGAGAGGCCTGTTCCTATTTCACCAGTGAGTCCACATCATATTTATCAAGTTTCTTTTATACTTGTCTTGTAGGCAAAATTAGCAAAACTACAGTTTCTCCCCTACAGTTCACCCTCTGCAAACCAGTACATGGAGGCATGAAAAATTAGATTGGTCCTTAAAAGCTAATCTTTTAGGAGTCAAAGGTTAAATAAATAATGATTTTCACATATTCTGTATGGGAACAACCCATACAGCGAGTGGGAATATTTGTCGAAATAGACTCTACATAGCAATAAGACAAAATTATTTCTCAGACAGTTGTTGCAAGCTTGAAGAATAGGCACCAAAGTCCAAGTACAGCTTGACATCAATTTTTGCTGCAGGATGCTCTTACATTTTCTCCAAGCGCTTTCTTTGGGCAAGAAAAGCTTTCCATCTATTTTCTTCCCTTAATGCAGCTTTGTCCAGGAGAACCTTGGCAGCCTAAAAATGCAGGTTTATTCCCACCACTTGAACAGTTATAGAATGACAATAATGTGTTATGACCAATCTCTTTTTGCCAGGCAAATTGCTGAAACTCAACACCAGCACAGTGGGGTCCACCTACAGAAAACTCAAAGTCTGGAACACCACATTACCTGAAAGCATCATTCATCTGAAGGTAAGGCCGAGTGAACTGGGTTTGTTCAGCCTAGATGAGACAGGGTGACCTAACTTGGGGTGACCACATTACTTTCCAGTACCCAAAGGGAGCCTACAAGAAAAATGGAGAGCATGTAGTGACAGGACAAGGCGGAATGAACACAAACTAAAAGAGAGTAGGTTTAGGTTAGATATTATGAAAAAATTCTTTGCTGTGAGGGTGGTGAGGCACTGGAACAGGTTGTCCAGAGCAACTGTGGATGCCCCAGCCCTGGAGGTGTTCAAGGCCTGGCTGGATGGAGCTCTGAGCAACCTGGGCTAGTGAAAAGTGTCCCTGCCTATGACAAGAAAGGGGTGTGGGAGTGTGTGTGAAATTACATGATCTTTAAGGTCTCTTTCAACTCAAGCCATTCTATGATTTTATGATCCATCTACTACAGACACAGTAACATCTAACAATTCAACCAATTTTTCAAAATCCAAACAGTAATTTACAACAATGAGGCAATTCATATGGCTTCAGGTGAAAAGGTCTCCAAGGCCTTTCAGAAACTCTGTGTACTTCTTTATCTTTTTTCCCTTGGCTTCATTGCATCATGCTTTACAACTGCTCATCAGGTATTGGCTAACCAGGGTTATTATGACAAGAATATGACATCGCAAGCATTTTAATATGTTGCTTCACTACATCTTTCTGAAATATTTTCTGCTCTCAACAGACTGATCCAGTTGCTTTCAGGTGATATTATCTGGGACTTTTTTGTTCGTTGTGATAACTCTGGGAGACATGAAACTCCTCCCCTACGTCCATCCCCTTCTTACACGTCTGTCTGTGGTGAGTGGCTTGTTCCACAATTCTTCCCAGTCACTGCCCACACACTGGCCCATATCTGGCTTGGCTTACTCTCTATCAGGCCAGAGATCTCACAATTTTAGTTGCACAATTTCTTGCTACAAGCTCTTTTTACACCAGGTTGGTAATCATATATTCATCAGTCTCTTTTATAGTACTCTACATTTTATCTGAAACGCTGCTCTCCCTAAAAGACTTGCGGGGTTACTGTCAGGAGCTTTAGTGATGTTTTTTTGTGGCCAATGCTCATGTTTTGCTTGAATGCCTTCACTCTTTTTCTAGAGCTGGGCAGATAAGCGTATCTGCAGCTAGACTCACCAGGGTAGGAGCCTGCAGCTCTTTAGAGCAGTTCTGACCATACTGACCACTGCAAACTGAGGCAGGAGATGGGCATGCGGGGCTGCTTCTCAAGTGTGTTCCCATTCACAGCAGAAGTGCCAGGCTAAGGCAGGAAACAGGTACTTCCCAATAAAAACTTTTTCAGAGGCACTTTACAGAAAGTATAGAAAGAGTTGCCCAGCTCAGGGGAGACATTTACATCATTAGAATTCACGAGGCCTAATGTCAAAGTTTCCTCAGGTGCTTACATTTCCTGTCAGCATTATGTTTATGTTACAGCAGACCGCCTTCATATAGATGAATGTGGCATTATAGAGGGCAGAGACAGCTGTCAAAATAGAAACATGAACATTTAAAAGCCACAAGATCCAAATGGTTCAACATCCCTGTATGCAAAATTCACATTTCTGTCCCCAGAAAACACCCCCAACTTACTACCAAAATCCCTTTTCAACATGATTGAGTTTTCATTCTGGTAATCGGAATGGTGTGATATAAAAGCGACTAACTAACTTTTTAAAGAAGACTCTCACTGGTATCACGTTTGGTATAATTTCCAGAGAAAACAGCAGGGTCTTTACTAGTCTATGTAAGTGATGGCTGTGCCACTGTCTATGGGTAGCACAGGTAATTGTATCAGATACCGTAAGGCTGGAAAATATCCAATGATACATGTTTGCATGCAGATCTCCAAGTGGCTGCTGAGCAGCTAGGAATAAACACTCTCAGGAAGAACCTGAACACAGGTAAGAGCTTAAATTGAGCAAGGACGTATAAAATACCAATTCACTGCAGGTATCTACTGTGGCACTGGCACTACTGGGGTCAGGATATCCAAAACTGGAAACTCCAGCCTAACCACATTATTGCAGACAGCCACTGTTTTGTCTTACTTCCCTTCTACCATGGAATAACTTCTCTATTTCTAACAGGTTGGTGACTTTGAAGTTTTGATTTGAGAGTTTCCATTCCTCTGAAATCAGTCCCTGTATCATTCTACAAATGTATCATTGGTAACAGATTCTGTATGCTAAAACACCTTATTGGCAGCCCTGATAACCTTCACTTTAGCCTTGATCATAAATGCCATCCTCAACCACCTCCATTTATTGGTGATGCCCAAAATGTGGTAAGGTTGGTGTTTTCTGCATCCACTTGCCAGTACCCTCCATACTTAGTGTCACAGATGGCTGCTTTTCATTTCTGCCACTGGTTCCCCAGTCATACACTCTTTGTAGTGAGCTCCCAGGGGCTCAGCTTTTCAAAATCAACTCAGCTGTCTTTCCGTGATGACCATACACTGATCGCCTGTGTAGACTTTACAACTGGCAGTGTTACCTTCCCTCCTCCCCTCAATTTCTCTATATCTCAGTTTTTCCTCGTCATACAGCAATTACTCTGTGGGGCAAGCGTTATAGCAGCTGAATTCTTTAATCTTTTTCCAGGTGCAGAGTGCCTGGAAGAAATCTCAGGCTTTCAAAAACATTTTGATAATTTTTCAGAGGTTTTGCTGTAGGGATACCACAATATATGTCTGCTCAGACTAGATTTTTAGAGTTCTTTGTGTCTCTATTATATGAATCACTTGTCTGTCCCATACTGCATGTCACAAGTGTTACAAATTTATTAGTATGTAGGTAAGCAGTGACACCAGTAGTAATTACACCTCCCCTTGGGGTCTACCCCGAGTTTTTAATTGGCAAATATTGACTAATATTTGCAGTGCTTGTTTAAATTTTCAGAGTCTTCTCTTTAACAATGCAATGACTTTACTTATAATGCCCCCACCACACGAGTTTCCTGTCTGCATGCAGCTGCCCTGTGCTGGTGTTACACTCAGGTTTACAGCCTTTCCACATTGTTATTGTAGGGTTGGACCACTATCTTGTGCAGACTTTTTTTTGTCTACACATGCTTACAATAATGATAGCATCTGCTACAATCAATGCAGGTGGCATAGTACATAGAGCATTTTTCACTAGAGCAGAATTTCTTCTCCCCAGAACTTCCTTTTCATTTGTTTATCTTTTCCTGCTTTCTTCTATGTGTTTGTTCCTGCAAAAAACTTAGCTTATATTTATTCTTTTTCTCTCTCTGTTTACACTGTGTGTGATGTGAGCTGCCTCACTCTCTTGGAACATAGCTGTCATGTTTGTCAGGCTTATTCATAGCTTTCAGTGCAGTCCTGTTCAGACTTACCTCATTTCTGTCCTCGTCACTGAAGCACAGTTTGACTTTTGAGAGGCAATATTCACACAAATCATCTGGTTTGCACCAATATTAACAAAGCACTTCCCAGCAATGGCTTATGAGAACCTTTTGCCTGTGATACTTTCTGCATTTCCTTAGTTTGAAGACGTTTCTGGAGTGCACCTGGAATTTTACCAAGGCTCCTTCAAGCTTCCACTCCCTGGTCTTTCTAGAATCTATAGCAGATACTGCACATCAAGAGTTCAATGGGATCTGACCCTCTCTTTCTTTTTCCAGTGTATTTGGAGCAATTTCAAAGCCTTCTTGGTCTGTACTGCTGGCATTTGGCTTCCTTGCTTGGGTGTATTATAAACATCCCTAAGCTTCTGATTTCACGTATTCAGAGGAGGCTACTTATTTCTGACATCAAGTTTGACACTTAAGCATGAAGAGCTAGGCCAAGGCTGTCCAGCATTTATTACTTCCTCTCCATGAACTGCCTTCTGTCATCAACCTTTTCCTGAAAGCAGTGTTCTCTCTTTCTAAACATTACCCTACATTCAGTGGACCAATCTACCTCTAGGAGTTCTCCAAACACCAAAGTACTTATCTTAGCACACTTCAGAGGTGGTCTGTTAGAGAAATCACTTTAATGCTGTGACTGAGAAATACTGATACTATAAATTCAAAATTTCTGCTTTGACAAGTCTCATAGTGCAGCCTCTCACATAACACATATAGGAGCACGAAAGATGTGACAGAGTACAAAAGATAATTACCCATGGCAGACAATTTAAATAGGTCCTTTTGCTGTAATACAGGATGTGTCTCCTCTGCCTCTGCTGGTAACCTGACAGCCAAATGCATGAAGTCGTGCTGTGAAATGCTGCTTTGTTTCCTGCATGCAGGGGCCTGGACCATGTGTGAGGGGCTGCTGTGCTTGGATATCCTGAGCTTGGTCTGGAAAGACCAAAAGCATTATCAAGGAGCCTTCCTGACAACCACAGCATGTATTCCTATATTCCTGCTTCAATTAATCTAACGGCAGATCTTGTTCATCTGCCTTGAGCAAATAAAGTAAAACTATTTGAGTATAAAAATGGCCATAAACCACAAGAGAATATGTTGTAAGACTTATTGATAGCACTCCCAAAATTTCTAGAGTGTATTACAAGAGTTGCATACATACCAGGTCACACATAAGCTCAATGCTACTTATACCTGTGTTAGTAGAAGTAACAGACAAAAAGGAAGAGACATGCAAATTTCAAAGTCTTTGCTATCTGATAAGGCCTGTCAGAACGAAAACCAGGAGGTACTGCCAGAATTAAATTATTTCCTCAGGACAAATCATGCACTTGGAATCAAGCAACACGGGCTGAACAGATAAAGACCATTTGTATAACATAATAATGGACAGGCATATATTTCACCAAAATAGTAAATACATATGCTCTCTACAAACATAGGGCAAAACCACAGACATGGCACACAACATAGCATCCTTTCTGGTAGACAAGACACAAAGGAAAAGCTAAAAAGCAACTGACTGACAGATATGCATATGCTTTCTGAAAACACTATGGCTCTGAAAAAAAATTCAAAAAAGAGTCAAAGCTGTCTCCCCTCTCACAAAAAGGGATTACACTTGCCTCAACATGAAACTACCTTCAAAGACTACTCAAGAATTTCAAAAATACCAAGGCATGAAATTAAAAAGAAAACAAAAAACACAACCAAAACCCAAACTAGAACTTTTTTCAGGTAAATGAGTACTAGTCAAAACAAACAAACAATTCAAGCATAGACAGAATGTGTCGCATATGTGATGAGACAAATTTTAAGGGACGACCATCGCTAATATGTAAACGGCCTTCACCAATTACGTGGAATTTTCCTATCTTGATGGAGACAAAAGGGCTGCTGCAATAGACATCTCTACAGGAGGAGTTTATGAACAAATAGGGCTGCATGTAGGAACCTGGAGTGCTCTCATTTCAGAAAATGCCCAATCAGGTCAGGAGCCTTCCCAGGTGAACTGTCTCCATTCAGGAGGGTGGGGCAGCAAGCAGGACCCACGACCCTACCAAAGGGCTCTCACAGGCCATCTCCATCACTAAATGAACCAGGTGGGAGGCCTTGCTGCCAGACCAGCTCCACACTGCTCTCTGCTTTGGGACAATCACATATGCTGCAGACTCTACTCCCATTTTGCCAGTACAGAGATGTTTTATTTCCAGTAAGCGACGGTGTGAGACAAGCAGGATTCACCCTGCTATTTACCCTTCATCTCTCCAGAAGCATCTGAGCTCAATAGTCCAGAGTTCCACTCGCTCTGCAGTGAAAGTTTAACGACTATACTATTTTCAGCTCATGAAAATATATCCTTTCCTGTGATAGGTGATGAAGATCTTGTTTTTAAAAACATAAAGGTGTTGCTTTTCCCAGCTACACGCATATTGGAGGAAATAGTACAACAGGGGAAAGGAGAAGTATTTACAGATATTTGTTCAAGAAACCCCCACAAATTCAGTGTTCAAAGTTTCTTTTCAATGTTTGTTACTGCAAACATTCATAACAATTTAGTTCCATCTTCCAGAAGGTTCACAAACATGGATAACACTGATGTTCTTGTGCAAACATATATCCATTAATGAAGATATGCTAAAAAAAATGGCATAACAATTTGCATTGAAAGCATTTGCAGGTAAGGTAAAAGTTTCTTGTGGCTTGGGAATTCCCAAGGCAGGTATCAAAAAATGAAGACCAAAAAAAAAGTAGTTAAAAAAATTACAGCTCATTGCAAGCAACCAAGAGAGGTAAAACAAATAACAAATATTCAAATCATGTACAAAGACTCTCCAGACTCAGCTATGCTCCCTCTAACCATTCACTGAGCAAGATGAAAAGCTGGTTAAAATAAAAAAAAGTTTGCATAATATTGGTAAACAGAAAGGATATATATGCCAAATGCACTTTTGCTGCAGTTAGTTCACTTTCCTTAGCCAGATTCTTCATTGTTCTGCCTACAAGAACCTCTGCTTATTCTTTTATGCTCGGCTCCACACTGGACTCAGTTTAGTTCCAGGTAAATGAAGACAAGGGTGGGCTAACAGGGTGGGATCGCCCAGTGCAGGATGGCAGCATCACCCAGCTTCCAGCACTTTGCCCTGGTGTTTGTGTATTCTGGTTTTGACTCTTCAGAAAATGTCACTGTAACTCTACGCCTCCATCAGCAAAAAGGATGAAGAACAGACAGGAGAAATCCTTGCTGCCTACCCAGACCTTGGTAGGTCCCCTGGGAGACACCAGGAACCTCTCCCCCCTGTGCTGGGGAGAAGGAGCACAGGCCATAGAGAGAGCAGCTGGCTTTGCAAACCATCACAGCCCTGCATCTGCAGTGGTAGGCCAGTCCCCTTCCTGCACTGCACTCGCCCTCTCCTCCTCCCACAGACCCGGGGGCTGGGGAAGATTTAATTCAGGGTGCCTCTACACAGGTCACTTGCCATCAGCACCACCACGCAGGCTGCCGACTGGCACAGGCAAGGGAGCAGCACAGCCTGATGTGGGAGCAGGGAGGAGAGGAGGGCTGGGACACGTTTTCACCCAGGTCTACCACTGAAGCCACCACATCGTACAACCTCATCCTGCAAGGCCGTGGCAGCTGAAGGATCCTGAAGAAATCATCTTTTGTTTCCAAGACATGCTGCTTTCCAGTAGGGACAGGGAAATTCTATTTCCTAAGAACAAAGGAAGCTCTCTGACCTGCTGTCCATTGTAGCTTCTCTAATAAAAGTACCCATTTCTATCAACCATTCAAAATTCAGAGGCCTAAAATATTTATAGTTTAACTTGAAATCAGGGATATTTTTCTTTAAAACATATCAAAAAGCCAACTAATAGTTCTGCGTTTCTCTTTACCTTTAGATTAAACCAAAAGCCAGCCACATGTGTTTAACCTCAGGCTTTGGTGGACTGACATGCCTGAACAGACCTTAACACTGCCAGGGCTGCACATGCTGAGGTAACAGGAGAAGAGGAGAAAGCTGTAGCCTGTTGCTAAGATCAGGCAGCTTCCAAGTCCTAACCATGACCACAACAGACATCCCATTTAAAGGAGGAGCACAAATGAAGGAGAGAGCAGCTGAGTTTATGCTGGATTCTTCACCAGCACTCCAAAAAGCAAGGAGAAAAAAGAGGGTGGGGAATGGATGAAGGCAAACAGGCCACGGGGAAAGCTCTGGAGAAATTTAATTTTGTTCTTTTGCTGGCAAAAACCTACAATATATACATCTACAATGACTTACACTGTTAATTGCAGATGCAGATAAAATAGGTTTCAAGTACAAAGAATCTAAAATGACACTGCACAAAAACAACTTACTCATAATCTTTACAGACAGTTAATGTTCCCTTCCTTAAGAATCTAATAGCACTAAAAATATGGGGTTGGGATGGAGGTGTATGTATTGAAGGAGTGGAAGCAAGACATGTACACAGAGAAAAACATCTGGTTTTCAGAACTTCTGGTTTCTGCCTACACAGGCAAAAGGGTCAATCCAAAGGCAGTCGAAACTGATAGCAAAAATAAGGACACAGAGTTGTGTTAAAACAGGACCAAGAGGAACTATTTTAGCAGAAAATATAGGCGGGAGGGAAAAGGGGTACAGCTGAAGGAGCCCCTCGCCCCATAGAATTGAAGAAACACACCCTTTTTGTTTGGATCAGCAGAAATCAAATATTCTTCTCCCACTCAACTAAAACTATGTAAGTATTTAAGCCAGATGGGACACAATTTATCTTCTTTTTAACTCCCCAGCCAGCCAGTCCTGCAGCCATGTGCATACACGTACCCTTCCATCCTGTGTTACCCAGGGAAGACTCTTCCTAGATACCCGCAAAAAAAAGAAATTGGTGCTGTTTAACTAAGCTTGGGATTTCTCAGAGCTGAACGGATAACCAGCTTACCAGCTTTCCTGCTTCCCTTCATCTTTTAACTGTACTTTAGCAAGTATAAAAATATTTACATTTAGAGGGGAAGCAAAAATCGAAGCTCGTTAGGCAAACTGAAGCAGCAGCAGCATCTGTCCCCAGCCACTGCTGCCCATGCAGCTGGGAAGTGTGGGGACAGGAAGGGACACGGCTGGTGCGGAGTGCCTCATGGTGGGTTGCACACAAGCTGCAAACACCTCCAGGGTGCCAGGACCCCGTGGCCACAGGGTGCCAGGTCCCCGGGGCCAGCAGCAGTAGCCTCAGCCCTGGGCACACGCATGCCCGGCATCCTGCCAGGAGCTCCCCACGCTCCATGGGCACCGCCAGCACCTCTGGATGCGTGCTGAGGGTGATTCACTACCGAAGCCAAAAGCATCGCACAATTAAACAAGCAAGCTCATTTAGCTCGTCATTAAAGTGCATGCTTGTGAAAGAGGGCTCGGGCAGGAGGAGCTAACCTGAGCGCTCAGCCAGCACTGCTGCTCTGGCCTGATTCCTGCTGCGTGGAACCTTCTTGGCCTTCCCTTTGGCTCCCTGGAAGGTGCCCAATGCTGCACCTCGCACTGGGTCATTAGCAAGCTCGCTACACCAGGCACACAACAAACCAGGTCTGAAAAGGGTTAAGGAGGCAGCTGAAATCATCTATCTCTATTAAAATACCAATAATCCCTATGCATCTTTAGGCCACAGCTACAATGGGAAAAAACTTTACTAGTCTGTGCTTTGCAAGTAACAACATTCTGCATATACATTACACCTTTTATCAAAAGGGACTAGTTGTAATCCATAAGTTTTCAAGAATGCATATGTATACTCCCATTGTTTTAAATATTGGTTTAGGCAGACTGACTCTTTTTGACCAGCATTAACTAAACATGCCAACTGACATATTTTTCAAATCCTGTTTTCACGGTCTAAACATGACCTGCAGGAGAACATGTCTTTAATATGGTTTGTGATGGTGATTAAGCCCTGGCTGAGGTCAAATCTGCATTAGACAAAAGATTGTTCCAGGAACAAGGAATATCTGTTCACCCACTTGGAAGCCATTTGTTGCTGCAGAGGGGGTCGGTCACTGCACTTGGGTTTTGCCTCTCCCTTGTAACAATGCTGTAGTTACAAAGGTGGCTCAGCAGGTTCTTCTAATGTCATAACTCTTTCCTACTACCTACCCAATTTTCAGCAAGCTTTTCATATGCTAAGTGACAGCAAATCAGATATAATCATCCTACTAATGTATCCCCTCATCTTCCTATACAACAGGCATCATCATAGAACACTGTCCTTGTGAGGAGCAGGAATGCTGGGCTCAGCAGGCTGTGCTATCAGATCTTTTCTGCTTTTCTTTCTAAAAGGCATGTTTTGTTTCCCTCCCAGAGAGAGAGCTCAGGATCATGGGCCTTTGTGCATTTTTTCATGCTTATTTCTAAGGGTACTTTGAGGACAGGTCAGCAGCACTGCTGGCACAGACACAGGTCATGTCCACACAGTCTCCACACTGCTCCCCACTGCAGCAATAAAGGCCTGTGTTTGTCTCCAGGTAGCTGCTGAACTCGTGTCTCTTAGCGAGCACTGAGTCATGCAGGCAAAGGGCTTACCCTGCAACTTCTGCAGTAGTTCCCCAGGTTTCCCTCCCACACCTACACCAGAGATTTTCACCTTTCCTGCCAGGACAGCTCTGCTGCTCCTGAAATAACAGCTGATCTGCTGTAGTTCACAGCACAACACATGACAGCAAACCATAACTGGCAAAGCTGCAGCATCACAGTCCTCACCACAAGCTAAGCTGTCCCCATTTCTCCATCTAACCCCTCCACGATGTACTGCTTCTTCCAGGAGAATGGTTACAGAGGGTTACAATGGGTAAAACCTCCTTCCCGACTTGGAAGATACAAATCACAGCTATAAAACAGTGTACCTATGTTCTTTTAACTAAAGAGCTAAGATACAAATCTCTCTTGAGTCATGTCACCAGGACACCTAGAGTTCTCTATGCCATGGAAGTAATAAAGCATCATCTGAATTCTCAGTCTTTGCTTATCCCAGGCAGTTAGCCAAAATTGTTTCCATTAAGTGGAAAAATTTATGACAGAGTCTGTTGTCTCATTGATGCAATAATGTTTCTGTAAACTAATAATTTCAAAGTCTTACTATTTTTGAACAAAGACTTGGGAGATAGTTACTTTGCCAAACTTCAAGCCTCAGTGAATACTTAGCATACAAACCTTTACGTTTTTTACTTCCTTGAAGGTCATTTAAACAGACTTCAACTGTTGTGTCTATCTGGCAATTACTGTTTCTCTCTGGTTCAGTTTCCCCGTGCAAAATCCCACAGAGTTTTAAGCCCTGCCACCCATCCAGGCCCTCCTTAGTTGCTTACACCTGTACCTTAAAGGCTAAGTGGCTGGTTTTCATCAGAGTAGAAGCCAGCCTACAAAAACATACTGCTTGTCACTTTATGGGAATACTCTGGCCTTCAAGGCCCACTGTCCTGGCAGTAAGGAAGCACATTGGTTTCTAGCAGAGCTCCCCTTAAAGGTCAGAAATGACAAGGTGAGCCCCACCTTGATCATGAATTTACAATGTAGTGAATGCCAGTAACACAGGCAGATGGGCCCTGCTGGGTGCTTTCAAACTTTGAAGAATCCAGACACTAAGCAAGAAAACAAGTTTGCCATCCTATGCCATGGAAAGGGGCTGTGGCCACTTGGGATCCTCCTCCACACTCTTGGCTTTCAAATGGGATCAAGAAAGTCACAAGGAAAGGGAAGCTCGGGTTTTTCCTGCTGAAACCCAGTGACAGGTTTTGCTAGCCACCACAGAGGACTGAAGTCTCACCAAAATACCTCCCTAAAATCTGTTTGTGTACATCCAGTGCTGCATGCCCCAGAGATCCTGCCACCCAAACCCCTGGTTCAGCATCAGGTTCTGCTGCAGGTACCACTCTACAAGATTTTCTCTACTGTCTTTGTAGACTTTTCACTTCAGGTTACTCTTAGTCAACTACCCTTTCCTTATAATTGACCTGAAAACCCTAAGATTTTTTTTTCTTTATGGGAAAAAACAGCATTTCTGTTAAAAAAAAAAAAGGAAATATATCAAACACCACTAATTAACAAATCCATTATTAAAAAGAGCAAAAGCTAAACAGAAGTTGAAATTCCCAGCTAATCAAAATTTCAAAACAGCCTGAATAATATCAAAGACAAAATTGCAGTAATTTCAAACCTTCAAAGGTAGACCGTAATGTTATGGAAGTGGTTTTCAATCACTCCTTCTAAATAAGGTTTATTTGAAATTAACACCTTTCGCAAAGGGCTGGATGAATCAGCATTTTCCGTTGGAAAAAACCTTCCACCCAAAGATTTTCAGCTCGTTCTACAGCTTTCAGTGAACTTGACTTTCCTGCCTTTCCTGCACCATGTTTATTTTATTATTATTACATCATATTTTGTCTCATTCTTGAAGTTCTCTTTTCTGTTTCTTCCTAACTTGACAGGGTCAATATTAAAAAAAGGTTTAGCATATATAACAGTGAAGGGCTACTAGAAGTAGCAGACAGCAAGGCACAGGGCTCAACACATTCCCCAGTTACACTGGTGTAAATCCCATGAGAAGAGAGGAATGACTACAACTGTCCTACTTAAATCATTCACCTTCTGCTGCTAACCAAACATGCAGTTTGATTACTTTCCTAGAAACTCCTCCCTCTGAATTTATTTTATATATGGGTCACAGGAATTGACTAGTTCTCTATATTACAATGAGAACCAGATGTAATTTTGTTTGATATCATATAGCTGTTGAACAAATTCAAACATATGCAGACTGAAGAACTATGTTATGCCAGAGGAAGGAGGACAAGGGAAGAGCAAAGCAGGAAGGGATAAAAGAGAAGTGATGGTAATCTAGAAAAAGAAGCAAGTCTTTGTATGACAGGCCAGTACCTTATTCACATAATTATGGATGTTCTTATTCATCTACTTGCATACAAATGAGCTTCTCTTTCTTTCCAGGATCCTGCTAAAGCCTTCAGGTTTAAGCCTTCATGATTCCTTGTGGCAATAAGATCCCCAACTTAGTTGCACATCATAACTTGGAATCAACACTAGTCAGCTCTGCCAAGTTCTATAAGGCCAGGAGCATCAGGCAAAGGGAATATGTAGGGGAGAATGATGATCCTAGAGACCAGTTCAAACATACTCAGGCAGGAAAGGGAATTTCTTGCCCCTATAATAACTACACTGCCATATTTTGGACGTGACATGTAAAATATGCAAGTGGCAATGTGATCTCTGTCTTACAGAAGGCCATGATTTCACAAGGTGCTTAACAGAGTCCGACTAAAACCAGCAGTTCTCCATTACCCACCAAAGGCTCACACCGGGCAGTGCAGACCAGCAGCACAGTGCCTTTCAGCCACAACCTGGTGTGCTCCTGGTGAAATCCTGCAGCTGGCCACATGGTGGTCAATACACCCCAATACACATAATAGTAAGAAAAGAAATAAAAGTGTATAAAAAAATAGCAGGTAACACTAGAAAGTGACAAAAACATGATAAGCAGTAATAAAGACTGATTAATCTAGGGTCTATAGGGTAGAGAAGCAGGTGAGAGAGCGGAGGATGTCTAGCCTGGAGAAGAGGAGGGTCAGGGGAGACCTTGCTGCCCTCTACAACTGCCTGACAGGAGCTTGTGGGGGTCAGCTTCTTGTGGAAGTCAGCTTCTTCTCCCAGGCAACCAGCAACAGGATGAGAAGACAGTCTCAATCTGCACCAGGGGAGGTTCAGGTCGGACATCAGGACATGGACAGATCTGTAATTTGGCAACAAAAAACTACTGTCTGGAAGCTGAAACAAAAACAATGTTCAGATCAAATAGGGCAGCAAGTTCTGGACTGGAAAAAGAAGTACCAGTAGAACAGCTTAGCCTGGAGTGTGACAAAACTCAGTCACCTGAGCTTCCTTACCAGGTCAATGTCTTTAGAACACTGAAGGCATAATTCTTCTCTTACAGAAACAGCCAATTCCCTTTGACCTGCATAATACAGCAATTCACAGCAGGATGTGCTTGCAGCCCATCATATCCCTATTATTAATACTAGTGCTAAAAGTTCTAAGCAGGAATTACACATGGCATCAGGACAAGCACCCCTAGTGGCATCCTACTACTACTACTATATTCGATATTTCAGTCAAAAAGAAACCAAACTCAAACAAAGAAAAAAAAAGGAACAAAACAGGCCCTGAAACCAGCATTTTCCAAAAGCACAAAAGGAAAAAAAAACCAGCAGATAAGTAATGAAACATGGTCAGAATAGCTTATCAAAAGTCTGATTTGATAAAACCACAATTTCTTTGTAAAATTCAATTAATGCTAGGGAATAGGGAAGGCCACATTAGAATAAATATTTAAAATTTAATTGAGGAAACTTAAGAAATGTCATTTGAAATCCCACTATATGACCTTCTTTCTTATTCCTATACTCTTGCCTGCAACATGAGCACAGAAAATCTGAATTGGTTCATGCCTGTGTGTGTTTGGTAGGAATCCTGTCATGAATCCAATTCATCTGTTGATTGAAATACCATTCCTATTCTAAGTCAAAATATGACATGTTTGGCACTGAAACACCTTGACACTGTCTCGAACATATAACAGAAAAAAACTTGGAATTTAAAAATACCAAAAATGGTAGTTTTCATTTCAGCTGCAGAGAAGGAACCAATTTCAAAGTGGCCCAATTCTTCAAAAAAACTGATATTATAGGGCTTACTGGCTCTACAGGACAGATTTGGTTGGTGTTTTAGAGGGGGAGGGGGCTGAATTTTTTGTGGGTTTTTTTTGGTGTGGTTGGTTGGTTTGGTTTTGGGAGGGGGGGGGGTTTAAGGAAAGCTGACCATTGCAGAGAAAAATGACATCATTGCTGCTTGATCAGGCTTGAAGAAATATTTGATCCAGTAATAGCCAGCTCATCCCCACTTAGAAAGATTGTTCAGATTCTTCCTCCCATAGAAAAGTCATCTGTGCCCATCCTTTTAGGTCCTATATCTATGAAACAACAAGAGAAACAGTGCCTGGTCAAAGGAGTCCTTTCTTATCTTGCATTCCATGACCTAATCAAAGACCTTTTGTTGAAATAATGTTGAGTGAACCGGCAGACTCAGAAAATTCAGACACATCTCTCGTGTATGCCCAGGAATGCAAAGCTGGTTACTGTCCGACCATAACCACAACCACATAAACACAACTTTCCATTTGAGGGTATGCATGTGCTCGGCTGTCCCTTTTACCTTACTGTGCTGGGGAGATTTAACTGCAGATAAAAGCACCAGTCTCACTATTGCAAAGGGCCTTGTTGCAGTGTAATATCACTGATGTCATGGAGGCAGGGACTGAGTGAAAACAGGGCCTGGGAGGAGAGACAAGAAATCCAAATATGCATGAGCAAGAAGGGAATGAAGTGAGAGGTGGGTCACCCTCATGAGCATTTTCATGCTGTATGCCCCAGACTTACTGAAGAACATGAAATAATTACAATTTCTTTCATCTATGCTATCCCAGAAAATGGTCCTTGTAGCACACAGATTGCCACAGAGAGGACAAGAACCTGAGACCTCTCTGCTACACACATTTTGGTGTGTCTAATTGCACACCAAAATGGAGTGGGTGACAGCAAACACAGGTTTTCTTGAAACCTCCTAGAATATCAAAACACAGACATTTTGTTAATTATGGCTATGTAAGGGGACTTTTTCTCTGTATGTCTGCATGCACGCCTTCCCTTAAATCTCTTACAGACATGTTTATAGAAGGAAGGATAAATATTTTTCCATAGCTTCATGGAAAATTACTATGAGAAACCTTGGAGTAACACAGCTGTGGGGTCCCTCATTACCTCAGCACTAGCAGAGCTCTCTACACACTGAAATTTCATTGTGCTTTGCCGGGCATGGGCCTGCAGTTGTATGCTCAGCCCTTCCAAAACACCTCATCAAAAGGATCAATAATTTTCAGTCTCATTAGTATTTTAGAGGGAACCAACAAAGGAAAAAATTGCTTTCTGACACAGACTGCATACTGTTTCCCAAACAATTCTGATTTTATAACAAGGGAAGAGGGATCAGGGAGATGTCATCTCTGAGATAACACACAGAGACCTTGTACATCCTCTCTATTTTCAGAAACTTAACATCCTAGAAATTCACCTCCCAGTGCTCCATGCTCTGAGTTCAGGCAGATATTTTTATCTTACACTTTGTCCCAAGCTGTAAAAATAACACCTTCTTCCTCAGAGGTGGCTGCATTTTTGCAACACGTTAAAAACCTGTTTGGTACTTTTCAGTAAATCCACTAAAGGTGTCACAGATTCTGTGCAAAGAAGGGCTCTTTATAGAAATAAATTTTTAAAATCCTATAAACAAAGCTGTGCACTAGAAAAAAAACCCACACGGAAGCTGGACATTTTTCACTGTCTCTGATCCCTCAGATGAGGCTGACCAAGACTGGCTTGAAGTTGATGGGCAAGCTGTAGAAATAAGGAAATGAGAAAAAATAAAACAAAATCAGGATTAAAAAAATATTTATTATTAAGGGCTTGCTGCCTACTGAATAGTTGCTAACACAGATAAAAACACCGTTCACACTAAAAAACACTTGAGCCACTGTTCCTTCATACTGTCCCTGTCAGTGCACACATCCAAACAGCTGACTGAATAATTAGGATACTGAGGTTTATATACTAAAAATTTTATAGTGTGAATATTTTCATTCTGTATAAATATTGGTTTAAATGGAAAACCGGAAGCTTGAATATACGAGACAGGCTAGTGATTTTAGAGTGAATAAGACCTTGAAATCTACCTGTAGCCTTCTTTAACATCTTAGTATGTGTTCACTGACACATCAGCCTCACTCTCTGAAATACTACAACTCTGACTTCAGTAACCTTCCAGTTCTGAGCTGCCCTATTGACAGCTGCCCTATCCCTGCTGAATTTGGGGTGAATGATAAAAAATTGAGAACATTTTTGCCCCACAGATTTCAAATTAATTGGAGAACTGAACAAACTGACCAAGTGAACTCCCTTGCGTGCTGTCAACATGCCTGAGGGATGGGATGCAATCCAGAGGGACAAGGACAAGCTCATGAAGTGGACCCATGGAAATGTCATCAGGTGTAACAAGGCCAAGAGCAAGGTGCTGCACCTGAATTGGGGCAACCCCGCTGTAGGAATCCATGCTGGGGAATGAACAGATCAAGAGGAGCTTGGCTGAGAAGGACTTGGGGGTGCTGGTGGAGGAGAGGCTGGACATGAGGCAGCCATGTGCACTCACAGCCCAGAGAGCCAAACGTGTCCTGGGCTGCATCCAGAGCAGCAGGACCAGGGGGTGGTTCTGCCCCTCTGCTCTGCTCTGGTGGGACCCCACCTGGAACACTGCATCCAACCCTGGGGTCCCCAGCAAAGTAAGGACATGGATCTGTTGGATGAGTCCAGAGAAGGACCACAAAGGTGATCAGAGATATGGAACAGCTCTCCTTATGAGAACAGGCTGAGAGAATCAGGGTTGTTCCACCTGGAGAAGGCTCTGGGGTGACCTTATTGCATCCTTCCAGTACATAAAGGCAGCTTATAATAAAGATAGGAACTTTTGAGCAGGGCCTGTTGTGCCAGGACATGGGCTAATGCTCTTAAACAACAAGAGGGTAAACTCAGACTAGAATTCTTTTACAGTGAGGGTTGTGAAACAGTGAAACAGGCTGCCCAGAGAAGTGGCAGATGCCCCATCCCTGGAAGCATTCACAATCAGGCAAGACAGGGCTTTGAGTAACCCAACCTAATTGAAGTCCCTGTTCATTGCAGAGAGATTGGACTAGGTGACCTTTCCAACCCAAACCATTCTGATTCTTCCTCCTGGGTGACTACGTAAAATTCCTATGAACTCTCCTTAAGTCAGAGGGAAGAAGCTGGTGACACTGTATAAGCTGATTTTTTTTTTTTCCATTCAAGACACTCAGTTTCAAAAGCCTCTTACTGAAAAAGAAATGTATAACTACTCCTTCAATTCCTTCCATTTTATCTTCTTAAAAGGGAGACATGAAAAAATAATAAATTAGAAATATAAACCCACAAAAAATTATCTGTAAATTTTAATTCAATCATTAAAAGTTTTCTTTAAAAGTAACTATACTTTTGCAAAAACAAGCACTCTGGTTTTAAAAAAGATAATTTCTGAAAGAACAATTTTTTTACTGGCCAAAATTAATTGCAAAGGAAAGGAAGCCAAGCTGGCCAGTTGCCCTTTTGCCCACCACCCAAACTGTACAATATTTGTGGAAAAAAATACCCTGGCCCTAAATGGCACGATCCTTTAAGTCAACAAGGTTCTTCTGACTTTACTGGAGCTTGGAAAAGATCCTAAGTGAGAAAAGAAAAGTAATTAAGCACACAGATGGTCAGACATATCTCTCCGAGCACAGCCAAGTTCGGCTATTTGTTTTACCCATTCAAAAGCACCACACTTGATACGTCACCCCAAACGTAGCCCTACAAGCTGCTGCCTTTCCAGCCTTCCCACCACATAACCCCATGGAGGTCTCTCCATCTCTCACTTGCTCTGGGCCTCTCCCAGGGACACCCCTGCACCGCCTGTCCTGCTCCCTGACACCAAACCTCCTGATACCACAGGCACTCCCTGTTCCCCCATACTCCCAGCAGGAGCTGTGCAAACTTTCCCCCTCTTCTCAGCCCAACAGAGAGCAATTCCCTCACCGTGCTTTTTGCTGCAAAGGCCACATGCTAAGGGGGCTGGAAAAGCCTCTGGCACCTCTCTGAGAGTAGCCATGGTGTGACCTGGGCAAAGCAGCAGAGATGCTGAGGCCGTGGCTTGCAGGCACAGGATCCCCACCTGGCTCCCAGTCTTTCCCCTCGGGCAGATTTTCTGGCTGTGCCCCACATCAGAGGTGTACCAGACATGGCTGAAGTGAGGCCACCAGACCAATCGCCAAGTGTACACACACTGGCATGTCACCAGCAAAGGAGCCCTTGGCCACAGCTATGAGTTACTGCTTCCTCTGCCTCCTCCTCCCGGCCTGCATGCAGCACCCTGCAACTGTGGACCTGCTGCTGAATTTCCTCAGCTTTTGCTGCTCAAGGCCTGGGCCACAGTGCTTCATGCTGTCATTCTCTCTTTCCCCTTCCTTCATGCAGAAATAGCAGGCAGCATTAAAATGATAAGATTGTCAGAGAAAAAAAAAAAAAGAAAAAAATGTTTCCCCTAGAGCCTCCCATTTCAGGCCTGTAATTGAGAAAAGCAAATACATATTATATTACTTTGATTGGTATTGAGTGAAACAAGCTCTCATCTTCTCTTTCATCTAAGTCTTTTCATGGAAGACTGAAGATAAGCTGTTCTCTGCCTGCAGAATAGGTTGAGGCAGGTTTTCCTTCATGTGACTACTCAGTACAGCAACTTAGTATAAAGTCAAATAATACAGGAAAAAAAATGGGGGGAAAAAAGGTAAAAATGCTGTCACTACTTATCTTTGCAGCAGAGCTGCTGAGTTTTTTTACTAACAGCCCTGTAAGGCAGAGAGATGGAAACCCTGCCCCTTCCCCTGGCAGAGCCTGGGTTAGGGACGCTCTCCTGTCACAGGCATTGGGCTGCCTCGAGCACTTTGATGATCTGGAGCTATAGCTACGGTAACCAAGCATGTGTTTAAGGCCTGCACTCTGCTAACAAGCTCATTGCTGTAATTTATTACCAGCACAGTTCTATTATAGGCATCAATGGCAGAAGCTGTTGCTTGTTTGAGGCCCTGGTGTTCTCTGTGAAGTGACAGGGTTGCAGAAAGGAAAGGAAAAAAAAAAAAAAGAAAAAAGAAACAAATCAAATCAAACACCGCACATCTTCCCCTTTCTATGTGCACTGATACAAATTCACATACCAAATGCTCAGCATTTAAAATGTTACCTATTTTCTGGTCCCCTTCCTTCCCCCTCTCAGCAGAGCTGGAAAACCAAGTATGCATTTGTGTTTTGGTTCCAAGTCAGGCAGCCCAGCTTAAACCCATCTTCTCCAGGCGTAGGAGGCCTGCTACGCAAACTGATCATTAAACTTTGATATGTTTATGGGGACCTCTCTGACCATTTGGCTGCTTGTTTTATTGCCCTTTGCGTATGCAAAGGCAAGTCCAGCCCCCTCATCTCCTACAGTGAAAATACCAGGAACGTCTGAGCAGAGCCCCTAATTCTCAATGTAGGACAAAGGGAATTATTTCCACAAACATCTGAAAATTCAAGGAATGGCTTTCCGCTTTTCTGACCTGTGGGATCTGAAGTGGCTTAAAATTACTGACATTTACTGGCAAAAATAGCTATCTGAACTCGCAGTCTCCACAAGCTCTTTTCTTTTAATATTTGAAAGTTTTGTTTTCCTAACCAAACAAAAATACTCTAGTATTTAGTTGCATTAGTCAAAAAGCCTAAAATTTTTGCCTGACACATTTTTTTTCTTTTTGAAAAAGTTTTTTTCTTCCTCTCTGTGGTCCAAAAATATGGAAAAAAGGGGAAAATATACAGCAAAGATATAATAAAAGGTGTTATATTAAAAAAAGAGATAATTAGAAGGTTTTAATTTGTGCACAGAGGTAGATTTCTTCCTGGCATTGCAAACGTGCTGCTCAGTCTAAGCTCTGTGGTATTCAGAGAAGGGGAAAATGCTGAGCGTGTCACAGCCCTTGCTGTTTAATTAGGCTGTGGTTCCCACCGCAGCTGAGCTTGGTCTAACAGCCACTGTTGACTAAAGGGACAACCCTTCCTCCTTGCCAATCCTACCACCTCTGCACAGGCTGCCCAGCTTACCAGAGTCAGCTCAGCTCACCAAACCTGGAGGGGGGGAAAAAAACCACCCAAATAACAAAAAACCCCAAAACACAAACCACAAACAAATCCAACGTAAGTCAACCCTCCAAAAGCTAATATTTTTTTTGCTCATCATGTCAACCAAACCAACAGGTGCTAATCCCACTGCAAGGAGGAAAGACCACAACTGCAGCGTGGGAGTAAAGAGGAGGGACATCCCTTTCAGTGGTGGAAAGCCACTGGACTGACACAGTTGTGTCACCACTGAGAAAACCTCTGGCACAATCCCGTGACAAAGTCTGCCTGAGTCACAGCTGCTCACCCAGAAACAGTTGAGAGGTATACACTCATGGAAAACCAGCAAGAAACAGCTGAGACAACAACTTCTTCCACTCCCCTGTGAGATTTCTTAGCATACTCTTCCTCAAGCACACCAAGGGATCCATGTCAGGCTTGCTAAATCCATCACTTCAGAGACATGCTAGACTGCAGAGATGCACTGTCATGTATCATTCCTGTGCAACTTACAGGTACTTAAAGAAAGTCTTCAGAGGAAAGAGAGGAAGAAAATAAACCACAGTTGGCCCTTGCAATATTTCTACCACTGTTTGCCAGAGGAAGAGGTTATGGTTGTGTGGTGTACCCATAACATGGGGCCAAGCAGCAGTGCAGGAACAGCAAGTGACACTCACAACTCAAGGCAGGCTTGCCAAGGGAAGCCCTGACATGGGAGATCCAGGGCAATCACTGGCGAGAAGCCCTGAGTCAAAAACACTACCACCAGCACCTTCTCAAGGCAGAGCTTCTCTTGCTTTCCATGGGGTGAAACATCAGCCTCAGACCTGGGTGAAATTAAAAAGCTGCCAGCAACACACCAAACAGTGAAGAAAAAGGATGATTAATTTTAATTTTTTTCTTAATATTAAAAAACTGTCTTTTGGTCTCAAAGTGGACTTCAGGACCCCTGTCAAGCCCTGTGCCTCAGGGACCATTGAACAAACAGCATCTGGCACCCCAGTTTGTAGCTGCCACATGCCAGCAGCTCTGGCTGATGCTGGCACACCTCATAACAAGCAAGGGCAGAGGGCAGGTCAGCAATTTCCATGTGCCAATGTCAATAAAGCAGACCTTGAAGATCCCAGACTACACCCTTTGCTCCAAAAGTTGCCCTGGACATCATCTTTCCTGCTAATGCATAGCCATCTATAGCTTCTCTGATAAATAAAATAAAGAAGTGGCTGAAGACCACATAGAAACAGGAAATGCAAGGTCAGAGATTTCAGTCCTCTGTCTCCTGCCCTGTGTGCCCAGCCTGGAGCCTGTTTGAAAGGAGAGAAGAGATTTCTAGATCTCCTTCCCAATTAAACTATCGTGCCTTGCATAAGACAACATTCACTAGGCCAGGGAAAGAGAGCAAGACTGAGACACAGTGTCAGCCCTCATGGCTAAGGTATGCAGGGAGAAGGGTTGCTGTCCCCTTTCCTGCAGCAGTATCCTTCCTGGATCAGATGTGGGACCCAATATCTTTCCCCATCAAAATCAGATTAGACAATAAATTGGGACAAATGCTGTAAGCACTAAGTGGTCTCCTAAAGGGGGCATTGCCTTTTCTCCCTCCAGTGTGTTCTAAAAGCAGCAGCCCCCAAAGCTCTGCAGGCAGAGCTGTGGCACAGCACAGGCAGGGCCACCCCCAGCAGTGCCAGGGCAGCACACGTGTGCCAAGCACCCAGCTGCCACCACACTGAGACCAAGGAACATCTGGGCACCAACACACGTGACAGAAGAGACCTCCACGTGCCCAGGGATCCAAAAAGCTTAGGCATTATACAAGCAGAAGTTTCCATAATTACAGCTATATCTCCCATCCAGAGTTTCTTCTGGCTCTGACCCAGTCTCCCCAGAGCTTTCTCACCAGCAATGTTTCCCCAGGTATTTTTTGCAAATCCAGGAAAGAGATTGTGTTATCTCTCAACAAAACATAACATACTCTAATATCCTAGCAGCTGGCCCTGGGACATAATCTATGGGACTCTGGTTGCTTATGGCCCAGTTTACAGTCAGCTTCCCAGAAACATTTGCATGGTTGGGTAGAGTTGAATACAGCAATTAATCTTCAGTTCCAAGTAATCAGAAACATTTAGTCAGAGGCAAACTTATTGAAAGACAAAAGAGGCTCCAGGACTGTCAGCAAAACAGGCTAAATTTCTGAAATATCATGTATTTAATATTCTCCATCATGATTTAATTAAATATGTAAAACAAGAAAAAGCATATTCATTATCAGGAAAAAAACCTTGTTTAACTGAGCCCAATACTCCAGAGCACAGAAGAACTTTCTGGACGGTTGTTATCTGGTTAGAAAATATTTTCTCAACTACAGCTTATTTCCCATTTCACTGCAGCCCTTTGCATTCTAAATAACCTTTCTGGATTTCAGAAGGGAAAATGAGGGATAACTGACCAAGATTAAAGGTCTGAATCCTTTTGGCAGTTAAAATCTGCCTCTCAGTTTCCCAGGGATAAGTGAACTGAGAATTAAATTTCCAAAGACTGGTCCTTTCTGACAGCTAAAAGCAGCCGTTTGCCAGGCTGTCTTTGGAACATCAGCAACATCACCACGATCAAGCATTTGGGGAGGAAATTGGCTCTTCTATAAGGGGTTTGGCCAGGACACAGAGAGCTCAGCTTTGCAAACAGCCGCTCTCCTCCTTTTTATGATAGCAGCAAGGTGCAAAACAGACACTGGGGAGTTCACAGCTCCACGAAGTGTGATGGTTCTAACACCTCCCAGATCTGATGCTAACACTGTGTGCATCTATTACCAGATTTTCAACTCTGCAGTACTAACATAGAAGTCATAAGAGTAAGACAGAGGGGAAACATCACATTTTCCAAAGCTGTTTGGGCAACAAGCCCTGTCATGCTGTTGCAGAAACCCACCGTACTGAATAACTTCACCACAGCATGGTGAGAGCTGCATTCTCTAGTGCAGTATATAAGTCAAATGTCTCGTATCAGAGTAGCAATTAGGAAACTTTTATACTGGTTTAAGGGTAGTATTAAGCCTAGGGCTGACACAGTATAGAAAACATGACTTTTATGAAGCACAGTTGTTGAAATTTTCCCCTAAGACACAAAAGGACAGATTTTTATCTGCCACTAAGTGTGTAGCTCCTACACGAAGCTACACCACTTTACACCAAAAAAGAATATACCCCAGTGTCTCCAGACCCATGTGGATCAGCAAGGTACACCATTTTTTGAAAGCAATTAAGTGACATTAGCATAAAAGTAAGAAAAATTTCTCATAGTACAACTAACAACTTTCCTAACAATTATGTCATGCTTTCCTCTTTCTTCCTTTGCAAACTAAAATTGTCACTCAACATTTTTGCTGTGACAAACATCTTCAGATGCTTTTCACTGCACCTCCATTCTTACTCTTTACTGTCTTTTTACTTGAAAAGATGAGCCTTGTGCTTAGAAAAGCCCACAGATAAATTGCCATTAACTGCAGTGGAATTTTGGCCAACCTAGATTACCCACCAGCCTCTTGGGAGTCCTCAGACCTTGTACCAAAGCCACATAAATTGGAGGAAACTGTAGATGTCTGAGGTAAGTATGAAGGCAGGTTACATAGACACTGTCTATGCCCACGTGCAAATTCAAGCAATGTGATACTCAAGTCTAAAAAGCTGAATAAAAGCTTTCAAATGAGATTACATTGATGATAGCTAATGTCCTACACACAATGGATTATATTCCTTAATTTCACCATGCTCTGGCCTTGCCTTTCTGCTGGCCTTCCCCAGAGCCCCTTTGATGAAGTGGCCACTGGCAGTGCTGTTAATCTGATGGGTGCAACAACCACCTCCTGTTCAGGGGCAGTGTAAAAACAGCACTGAAGATACTCTATGAGACAGATAACCAAAACTAGAGAAGTCACCACCCAAAACATAAGACATGTGCAGGGCCAGAGTAGGAGCAGACCTGTGTCTCAGGGAGTTTCTGGAGGGTTTGAGAGCTATTGCTTGGAGCTTGCATGTGTGTAAGAGATAAGCAGCAAAAAAATACCACAAGAGGACAGAAAGAAGGCAGCAAGGACACATCAGATACAGCTGGAGAGGCACGTGACTAGGAATACCATGGTGGGATCAATGTTTCTGCTAGAAGATGGGCAGGAGCTGTAAGAAAAGCTACTTTCCACAAATACAGTGGGACTCATACAGCAGAAGAAAAAAATGTAGGCACTCCCACAAAAAATAGTCAGACTTAATAGTCAGATATTTGAATAAGTCATCAACAAACACAACCCACAAAAGCATCAAACACTAGTTTAAATAAAAAGTGGGACAATTTTTTATTATCTCTCCCCCCCCCTCTTTCCCCCCTTTAAATCAGCTTTTTTGCTCCAATAACCATGAGCCTTGTTTGACAAAGACTGGAGTTCAGGCTGGCAAGGACAATTGGGTTAGCTTTTGGTAGGCAGCTTCACAGCTATCTGTATTCTTCAGACTCCTGAAAAGCACTTCCAAAAGTCTGTGGTGACATTTGTCCATCACCACAGACACACACCAGCCAGGCACTCACAGGTCTGGGTACCACTGTCTAATTCCAGTGCCGACCAAGTCAGAAGAAACCTCCCTCATGGAAAGATGCTTTCAATGGCATTCCTTCAGCCAGTGCCTACAAAGAAACAGGAGCCAAGGCACCACAAATAGAACCATCATCCATTCCACTCAGAGTCTTTGCGTAGGCCCTGGGTAACGATGACAGGCCAGAAGGAGTTGCCAGGATTAGGGCAAAGTAGCTCTCGCCAGAAACTGAGGTTCCCATGAGCAGTAGTTCCTTTCAGCAACACCCAATGCAACAACGTGAAAATTCAGGGCAGCTTCATCCCCATGAGGACCCAGAGAAAGCGAGAAGCCACAGGCAGGGTCAGGCTTACTCAGAGCCCCAGATGGCCTCTGCTGTGTCCTGTGCCTGCCTGCACCCATATGAGCTGTCTTCACTCCTTTCCCTTCTCCTCCTCACATCCTGTTGCTTCAGTTACTATTTATAAAATTAAAAGCTTAACTTTACTACTTGGGCCCCTCACCACAGATGATGACCATAGTCTGACTTCATTCCAAGGCACATTCTCCCCTTTTCTGTCAAAGGGGACACTACCTAGAGCAGAAAGACAATGAGAATGAAAAACAATTGTCCTGCTGGACTGCAATATCAATAATGAACTTCAGTAACTCCAGGGTTAAAGTTGGTAACAAAGCAAAGCTTAGGTCAGCAGACTCTTAAACGTATTTATTAAGCATGTGTTTAAGCAATCAGCTAAAACAGGGACAGAGGTGCCATAGTATCATCTAAGGAAGCTCCTTTTTTTATTTTTTCCTCTCTTTTTGGCCTTTGGAAAAAGCATAGTCATAGCTAGATCTCATATGTTGCACAATAATTGAAAATTTCATAGAGAATTCCAGAGTAAATTGGTAAATTGTTAGCAGACTGTACTGCCATGAGCTTGTCAGCATTTCTATTTTCTTTTCTTTCTTTTTTTTTTTAATTTGGTTAAAATTTGTGTTCCATTATTATTTTGTTTCATAATTTCTGTGTCAGCGACTCTGGTCATCTTGTGACCCTCTGATTTGAGAAAAGCATAAAAAGAAGCTATTTCTAAAGCAAACAGGATTTTCCCCCTTCACTATTCCAGGAAACAGAAATTCTTCCCAAAAGCCATCATTAAGGAAAAGTCAGAAAGAGTTCAGATTTTTACGAGTGAAGCAAATAAGCTGCTACAGTATTAAAAACAATCTGGAATTTAGCTTATGAAGTTCTAGATCTTTTGGTAGAAAAGAAACCACTGACTGATAGTGTTTCCTTCTCATGAAAACAGACTGTATTCAAAGCATTCTGAACAGCTGTAGAGTAGATCTTCAATTAAAGGTATGAAAGTAGTGCTTGACTTTGCTCTTCCACTTGTTATCTGTAACCATCTTACCCAAAAGTAGATGTCTTTTCCTTGAAAATTTTGGTTCTTGTCTGTTCAAAGTGGCAACAGTCTCCACCCTTTGGGCTGTACTGACATTTCACATAAGCAAACAAGACATGGTAATTTTGTTCTCTCTGTGGATCAATGCCCAAATGAGGTCTCCTAAGGAAAATCTGGAGGCAGAATGAGAGCCAGCAGAGGGAGTATCATAATAGCTCCCCTGTGGGAACATTTCTTGCAGAAGAATCCAGAGGCTTCAGTTGGTCTCAGGACCCCATTGTGTTAAGAAATATACATGCCTACAGTAAGCACGCTTACATTGTTTTACTACATTTTCCATGCAGGCAATGGATTTTTTGCAAAGGTCATTGAGTCCAAGCCAGTCACCACTGGGAATATAAATTGTGTGTTCTTCACATTGAATCACAGACAGGGAGTGGGTGGGAGAAGTGAGACAGATTTGCAGCTTTCTTCTTTTTCTTATTTAAAATTAATATGGCTATTTCTCTTTATAACACCAATATTCCTGGTTCTTCTATAATGCTTGACATCTACTAGTCTCAAAATAGATTAAAAAGAAAGTACTACTGTCCTAACAGAAATCTAAGCCCAGAAAAGCAAATTGATGTTCATGCACCCCAGCTTATCAAATATATACCAGGAGAAAAACGATTTCAAGAACAAACATTTGATATGCTCTCAAACATCTGAAAACAGCTTCTGCCCTCCAGTAAAACTCAGGATGCCCATAGGGAGAAATCCAGACCTGCCCCACTGGGAACCCGACTTCAGCAGAGTGGCCATTTCATGATAGAGGGAACTACAGTTTATGTTCCTCTGCTGCCTCAGTGGTGTGTGATCTTTTTTTTCAGTGGGTCCACCTATTTTTTGAGTTTCATCTGCCCTCAGAGGTTTACAGCCACTAACTCCCATTTGATTTTCCTGCCATTGAGGAAGTTAATGGCTTCAACTCTGAGACCAAGTCTGTTACTGGGAGAAACTTGTCCCTGAGAAACACTGCCATGAAGGAGCCTGGCCTGCAATGGGATGCAGAATAGCAATTCCACTGCCTATTCAACAAGCTAAAAGCCCAGCTCTTATACATCCATCAAAGTCCATTTTAATTGGGAGCCTAAAGCTATTTTACTCATCAGTAATAAAGGAGCAATTAAGTTCACAGCCAAAAATGAATTAATGAGATACTGCAAACAAGTTAATTAACTCCTTCATGGGTATTCAGCTAGAAACCACACAAAAAAACCCACAGGGTACACTAATTACTTCAGGGGTCTGACTAAAATGAAACAAAAAAAAATAGATAACCACAACATTTGGAGCAAAGGCTAGAAGTCTGTCATTAAGCCATCTTCTCTCATATACAGTAAGCATAGGAAGCTGTGTATGACACTGCACACATGGAAATGCCTGTCTCCCTATGTACAACTCATCAAGAACAGCATCAAATTTGGTAACAGTAAAACTGGACCTATTTGCTCCATTTACCTTGGCAAATGCTCTGGGGGGCACCCTCCTTACCCTAAGGAGAAGAGTTTGGCAAAAGAGCTGGTCTGTTTAAATACCCTTTAAGGGAAAGTAGAGGTTTAGCAAGGATGGCCTGGAAAAGACAGCATGAGGTATGTGATGTTGTGCAGTGCCTGGCCAAGGCTGACTTACGTGGCACAGCTTGAGGAAGAACAAGAGGGTCTCTGTGTATATGTTTAGGAGGTTAAACTGTCATTCTTGACAATTTACATTAACTGTACAATATTTCATTGCCACAAGCTCAGGAATCCATAAAACTGTTGAGCCCAATTTGCTCGTTGGGCCCAATCCCTGTGTTTTGGTCATTTATGGCCATGCAGACAACAGATAAAATTCTACCAGTACGGGCAGACAAGAGTTTTACTGAGGCTTTTTTTGTCGTGGTCCAAACATTACACTTGAAATTTAGTGAAGCAGAAAAACAAGCCCTTTCCACATGGTGGCAAAATACAGCTGCTTTTCAAATCTCAAAATTCGAGCTATTTTTAAAGAAAAAGCTGAAGGTTCCCAGTGCTCACAGTGGAGTGGCAGCCTGCAGAATTCAATAACCAATCCAGGAAACCCATTTTGACATCTACTTTCAAAGAGGGTATTGTAAACAAAGAGCAAGCCCACAGAACAATATCATTCTTGATCCCCATTTAAGTAGCAGGAACACAGAAAAGCCTCAGAAGTGGAGACATCTGTATTTATGTAGAGTGCTTTCCCTGCCTCTTTGTACTCCATTAAATTGCAAATGGTGAAATGGAATTTCTTTTTTGAGTAGATTAGCCCTTGCATCTTAAACCAGCCCAAATACAACAATGCCACTACTAAAATATGAGGAGGCCACTTTCTGAAAGCTGCAGAAGCATTACAATATTTGTTTACAGTTAATATCCTGGTATTTCAGCACAGCCTCATAGCAGCTTGCAGGAGCCACTACTGGCTTTATCAGAGTTTGTCTTAAGTTAGAGAGGAATGAGACCAGAATCAGACCATGAGGACAGCATTTATATATGACAGCTTGTCCGGAACCTGACCTCAAAAGTCTTTTTCTTTATTTGGATTCAGTCTGCAGCAAGACTTCTCATTCATGTACGTGCACACACACTTTCTACTTTTTCCTGCTAAGGCAAGCTAGGACTAGAGGCCATTACACAAAGCCAGGTATAATAAACAACAGGACAATGAGTTGTTATTGACAAGATTTGGAGGGGGAAAAAAAAAAGAGGTTTTTTTCTTTTTTCTTTCTACATGTGCTTATCTAAACAAAGGCTACCAAGCCTATAAAAGAATATTTTGGAAGAAATAGAGCTTGGGATTCATCTTGTCAAAATGAGGGCTAAGTCTTCTATCTGCCTGTCAGCACAAGTATTATCCATAGATTGACAGAAAGCTTTTGTTAACTAACTTGTTTTAGTATAGCAAAAAATATTTTTTGCATGCAATGTGCTTTCCTACAGGATATAGGTTAATGCTTATTGTTGTCACTAAATCCATCTCTCTAACACTAAGTAGGTTAGGGACAAAGACATATGATTTTTAATGCTGCAAATCACCTTCATGCCCAGATTGAAATTATTCTGCTTGCATGTATTTATTTTCCTTTCTAGTGTATTTTGGCTGATTTAAAAGGGAGGCTCATGAAGTCACCAGCACACCCAAAGCTTATATGTGTTTTGAATACTGGATTGCGACCCCACTGTTTGCACATGTGTGTTACTGCTATAACTTTGCACTGTCTCAGTGAGTAGTTTACTGCAGTTTGCCCTGGGGAAGATAAGCCAGAGCATAATCTATGCACCCTGCAGGTCTTGAGGCTGTTGAAATGCATATGCTATCTCTTAGGGAAGAAACAAAAACCCACCCCAAAAACACAGGGCTCCAAACTGATCTTCAGCTGTATCAAAACATAGAAACAGAGGCAAAATAATTACTGGCTCCTGTTTTTGACTATTTGCAACGTTTCTCATTCAGTGCTATGAGAGAAAAAAAGTGAGCTTTTCTGGCTCACGGAAAGGATGTGTAACTATTTCTTATTTATTTATGAAGTCACAAGTCCAACTAATGGTAGCAGAACATTAATGGTACCAGGACCTTTCTTCTTCGAAGAGGACAGAGGAATAGGAAGTCTTCCCCTCTGCTGAGAGAAATAGTCACATTGCTTCCATCTCTGCCTCTTGAGGAGGTGCAGTTATAAAAATATAGCTTCGCAGTCATGCTAAATACAGCTCAGTGGAAAACCTAGTGGAAGAACTAGATTCAGGGGCACCTGGACTTTATTCCAGTTTGGTCGTTGACTTTAGCAGGATGAAGTGACTGCCTCTTTGTCTGCTCCCCTCCCCCGCCCTGTAGTAAATAAATTATAGCCATGACTTCTTATAAATAGCATTTACACTGCAGAAATATTACACTGACCTGCAAGCCTACTGTCAGGTCTGACTAACGTTTGAAGTGCACAATGAGCAGGGCAAAGTTCTGCTGCTAACAGTCATAAACTGTTGGGGTTTGAGCTGTACTGATACGGCAGTGCTTTGGTCTCAGTTTTATATTTTACAGCCACACTCTTCTGCTCTTATCAAAATGTGGTATATAACTGCCAGCCCTGAGGAGTTCCTGTGCACAAGCTCCTGGCACATTCCCCATACAGCATCACCTCCTGAGCTCTTGCTCTGCACGTAGTAGATGGTGTTGACTTTGACAAAGAAAGCACTAAGGATTATTTTAAAAGGCTGCAAAAACACTTGCTTTCCTGGCATCTCCTTTGGGCTGAACAGCACTTGTTTCCACTCCCTGAAAGCAGCAAAGATCTTCTTTTGAAATTAGTTCCTCCTACTTCTCTAACTTATAAATATACATATTTTCACATAACTCTGGTTTTCTTATGGAAGAATCTAAAACCTACATGGGAAGTATAAAGTGTGCTTACCAGTGGTCAGGGAAAATAGGTCTGCTTTCCTCTTGAAGGTGTAGTATTTCAATCTTAACACAACAGAGACATCCAAAAAGATCTAATCCTAGTCTATTCCCACTAGCAGACTTTCCCAGCATAAGGGCAAAGCAAAAAAAAAAAAAAAAAAAAAATTAGTAACAGATCAAAGCCCAAGAAAATTAGCTCTTTTTTCTTTTCCAAAGCTTTTTTTTTTTTTTCCTCTCCAGACCACATAATTCTTGATTTTTCCCTGCTGTGGAAAAATTGAAAAAAAAGGTAAAAGTTTTAAGCAAAGCAGGTATTCCAATGGTATAACATTAAACATCCTCTTAATTTGCATGGTTATACATGCTGATCTTAGGCCATGACATTAAGGACCTGTGCCTGGTATTTCAGTTCTTTCTAGGGACAAACTTTTGGAGAGGGAGAAAAAAACATTGGCACCGCAGTTATGTCAAAACTTTGTTAACCTGGCTTATTCAGCATTTTCTTTTCCTGCCTTGACGCTCTCTATCTGCTGTCAAAAAAAACACATTTCAGCACCATCCAAGAGAGATCTGTTCCTTCTCACAGCACAGGACCTTTGGTTCTGACAGCTCCTAGGAGTATTTTCACATTGCAGCAGAGACCTGCAAATGAACGTCCCCTCTCTGCATTCCCTCAGCTGTCTCTTGCTTATAGCAGCTTAAGCAAGATGAATCTCTCTCTGCCTCCCCTACAGTAATGGTTTATTTACATTGCCTGTCTGACACAATTTAGACTGGATTAAACCACTGTGCAACCACATCTCAAATTGACGTACACCCCTATGGGTGCTCCCACTCCCTGGCACGCTCCTCACCGTACACAGAGCTGTGCCAAGCACCCTTGCTATCAGAAAAGTAATTATCAAAATTTAAAAGATAAATAAATAAATAAAATTATATTTTTAAAAAAGCAGCCGCCTTTCTGCTGGCTTAGAGAGCTACATCAGCTCCACCCATGGTCCGGGGGCAAGAGCAGGGTGAGAAGGAGCGACTGGGGAAGAGCCATGCCAGCCCCCAGTTAGATCAGCTCCAACAGAGATGGCTCCCTGTCCTCAGGTTATTTGGAAAATGGGACTACGACGTTAAGTGCCATTGTCAGGAGTGGCCAGGGGCACAGACACAAACCAGGTGCTTCTGGCTAATGAATTACACGGCCAGATCATCCATTCAGGCAGAGTCTGCCCGTGCTTTTTTGCCCACAGCAAGTACACAGCAACTTGAGCTGTCCTCACCTTCAGGGCTCCGGCTTAACCTTGACATCCAAACGGCAGGGGTTTAACCCTTCAGCTCCCCTGGGTTAACTGGAGACACCTCCCACTTGCTAAGGGCATGCAGAGCCCAGCTGACCTGGTGTCCTGTCACACAGCTGCATAATACCTCTCAGAATGCCTATTTAGGGAATAGCAATTATTCAGTCTTCTCCAAGCGGACTGGCACCCACCCCTTGAAGCCTCCTGAGTGGGGCTGGAGAGCAGAGATGCTGCACTGGTACAGAAGGAGCAGGTCTGCACATGAGGCATGTGCCCACACACAAAGCTGTGTGGCTGAACTCATTTTTTAAAGCTGGATTCAACATTAAATACAGAAAATTACTTAGAATTATTCTCTTAAACACACACGAACAAACCCTACTTTTGAGACCTTCCAAGGGATTCTCCATGAAAATTTATAGAAACACAACCTAAATATTCCCAAACAGACCATTATAAGCAGGAGTTAAACTAATTTAACCATTGAAAGCAGCAGTAGGAAAACTAGCCGAGGAGTAACAGGTTTCACTTGTCATTCTAGAACATGTCTCTCTGCAGTTTATTAAACTAAAACTGAAATACATGCTTTTTCCAAAACTATTTTGTGATCTCACTGAAGAAACAGACAGTTGCAGTTCAGCATGACACTAGAAAAAAAGACATCTCTTTCTCACATGCTCAATCAGAATATCACAATTAATTCACTTCTAGAGAAGAAAGGAAAAAAAATCTCAAGATTATACAAGCTGATACATTGCACCACCCTGTAATTTTAAAGACTTTAAAGAAATCCATCCATACTTGAGCTCAAGGTGTCACAGCTGTCCTCTTCAACAGTTCCCTCACTGTGGTTTACAGCAAGGAAAAAAATAAATCTTAAACAAAACAAAAATAACCCACATAGCAGCCAACAGATGGGGAGAAGAGAAAGAGGGGGAGCAATATGGAAAGAAAAAGAAAAAAAAAAGAAAAACATAACCCAGAGAGCATTACATCAGTTCTCCTCCCAGTTTTATTTAAAACACACGTGCCATCACTCACAGCTCTGTGGTTACTGGAAAATATGACTGTAACTTCCATGGTGTGGGTGTGTGGTGCATTGAAAAAAATAAATTTTAAAAAAAAGGACCTTTCTTTGGCACAGCTGACTTTGGCTACTGATGGAAGGAAAAAGGGTGGCATATTTGTACAAAAACCTTGTGTTTTGGCAGGGAGGATAGTCCTGCATGAGCCACCTAGCTGTGTTTTGTTCTTTAGCAGAAGCAGACACGCCATTTCACTTCAGCACAGAGAACACCACAGAAAGAGCACAGCATTGAGCACAACAGAGAATGTTTCCACCCCTATGCAAACAACCATTCCATTAGATTATCAGTTTAAAAAGTCCTTATAAAATAAATTATTTAGGCCAACAAACATGTCAGCTTTGACTGCCTATGGAGCAAGGATAGGCAGAGTAAAACATTCATCCTGAAACCAAAATACTACCCAAGTTTGTGCTGTAAAGAAGAGTAGGCAAACACACCCCCAGACTGTTGCAGTACAGGCAAGTTGTTCAAAATCAGAGCCAAAAAGCAAAGAAGCATTTAATATTCCAGCAAAGCCCAGGTGGCACCCCCCTTCATCAAGAACCTGATTTTGTGTGTGCCAATGCAAGAGGAGCAAAGACACAGGATGAAAGACATCTAGATGACTTTCTGTGCTTATCAACAGCTCTCCACCATCTGACACTGAAACTAATCACCATGTCAGCTGAAGTCTGACTTCAGAGGCGAGTATTTTCAGAAGAGCCCAGGCTTACCATTCAAAGTCATTAGCCTGATGTTTTGAGAAGGGCTCCAAAATACTCGAGATTTTAAAACAAAACAAAACAAAAAACAACAAAAAAAACCCCAAACCCCCTGTGATTGTCTCCTGCTTGTCTCGCAGAGGTTTAGGGGTTACATTTTCAACTTCTCCTCCAAGGTCTGTGTTTTTAATCAAAAGGTGATTTTTTTTTTTCAGGCTTCCATCATTAGAAAAGGAGCAAGAAAAGGCAGCAAACTGCACAACCCTAGCACTCCCCTGACTCCAGCTGCAAGCACAGCACAAACTATCACTGCTCTTGCCTGTTCCCAGGGGCCTTATATGTCAGGAGTTCAAGCCCAATTCTGACACACAAATGAAGTCATACCCACTAACAGCAGCATTTCTGGCCTCTGCTTGCCACAGGCTGAGTCACAGTGGTCCAAGGAGCATTCCACACTTGCATTTCCAACATCAAGACTGCACGACACACAGGGGAGAAGGACAGGAAGCAGCTGGCTGCTGTGGAGGGCTACAGGATGGACTTTTCCCAGGAGATGCTCTCTTCTGGAGGCCCAAGGTGAACCTGCTAAGCTGTCTACATGCACCAGTAGGGAGGATGGGGGACCAGGTCTTACCTGGCCTTCTTCCAGGAATGGCCCTCCATCTCTGCACCTGTGTTTTGTTCCTCTTTTTTCTTCCCAGGTCACAAATTAGGTGATGTAAACACACAGCAAGAGCTGTGGCCTATGATTATCATTTTTCCTCAGTGAATGGGTAGCAATGATGTCTAATTAAAAGAACAGCTATGAGGAGCAAGGCACAGTGAAGCCACCCCTCAACATCCAAGCTCATTAATGCTCTGCACTCTCAAAAACTAATGGAGAGATCACACTAAAGTGACCTTGGCAAAAGGTGCCTCAAGGCATTTGTGATGGTGAAAGCTGGGTGCAGGTATTCTCTTCAGCTACAGCTGCCTGCAAACTGTCCACCTACACCAGTGGCAGCAAAAACATTTTACTACATTAGAACTATGGGTGAAGTTGTCCCAGCAACAAATTTCATAGCTGAAAAAATGGTGGTGCAGGAAAGTCTCGTTTGGTTTTAATTTTGTATAGATCTAGTGATGCCTTAGGTTTTAACTTTTATATTTTTCAAATCCTGTACTCCCTAGTGTAACTCTGAAGTTCCTTGTACTCGTTAGTTGCTGCTCTCCTATGCTCACACAGACATAACAAAGCCTCTCTGGCTTGCTCTCCAAGGACACCCAGACCATCCTACATCCAAAAAGTGTAAACCTTCATCTTTGGGGGGGGAGGGGGGAAGCTTGGGAAATTACATAATCAGCTAAAGTTTTAATTGGTGGATTTGTACTGATATGCAAATAGACCAGATCTATTAAAGGGTGAAGAACTCATGACCTGTTTTCCATCTTGGGATCCACTGAGGCAGGGGAGACTCTGGACCCCCCAGGCTGTAACCTTTGAAGGCCTTTCAAATAAATACCTACCTTTATTCCCTTATTCGTGTCTAATCTCTGTGTTTAGGTAGCCATTTAAGGCATCACTAGGATGACAGTTTTTCCACACAACTCTACTGCTGCTTCCTTTATTATTATCCAAGGACATCAGACAAAAACAGACAAAAGACTCATGCATAGGGGTTTTTTCCTAAAGTGGTTGTAAAAACCCCCAAAACTTACTAAAAACATAACCCATAAAATGCCAGATCACACATGGCTTTTCAGAAATGTGATCATATTTACAGATACAAGTCAAGAAGACCCATTAATTACAACAGAACACAATCTCAGTGAGTCTTAAAACAATTAATGAAAGATAAAATTCCAAGGCACAAGGAGGTTTTTCTATTTGTTCCTTTTTTTTTTTTTCAAGACTTGCCCAAAAAAAAGGCCTGTTCACTTGAGGCGTTCACCACTGGACACTAAACTATTGATAAGCGTCAAGAGGGCAATTATCTCCAAAATAAAGACTTTTGTATATCACGGGTCCCACATTCTAAATTCAGCCTGAGAAGCAGGAGGAAAAAACGATTCAGACGTCACCAGTGAATTGGCCAAAGGTCTCTGCGTTACAGATATACCACTGTTACATTTTACATGGCATTAGGAAGCGTGGCAGTCATTTGACCCACCAAACAGCAAGCACTTTTGATGCAAAGCCTAATTGTCACTTATACTTTGTCACGCCATTTAGTCTCAATGATTCTCTGAACCCTTCAAGGAACTATGCTAATGCTGCAATTTTACTTTTGTCAGTATCAATGAGATCCTCGTTAATACCAAACTCCCGAAATTGTTTTGATGCCGCTTTCCTTGACAACATCTGCTCAGTCTCCCCTGTTGTTACCTTGACTGTGGGAAATAAGATTAAAAAAAAATCTTGACAAAAATACCATGACTACATTTTATCTGCAAGAGATATTAAGCAGTGGTGGGAACTGAGGTTTGGAGTGCTCTCTTCAAGAGTATAATTCTTAAATGAGGATGAATAAAGTGGTATTCCATAGAGTCCTACTCTAAACTAGATTTCCTCCATGCTGATTGGAAGAAAGGGTAACAGTTTACAAATCACATCCTTGTTCACTGTTTAAGGGACACAGAATATTTTACTTTCAATTCTGTTCCAAATTTTCCCCAAGCAGTTTTAGGAACTGGAAAAATGACCCAGCAAACTACAGCCAAAATGCAGTAGAGGTTAAAATGAACAGATATAAAGTGTTGAGGATGGGAGGCACATCTCATCCAGCCAGTGTAGCACAAACACAACAGCCTCAGGGACACACACAGAGCCCATTGGATGGATAACACTCTGGGCATTTCCAGCTAAATCCACTAGCAAACATGAATGGGCTCCTAAGAATAGGGACTGGAAGTAAGGCTTTAGGTATAGTTTGCTTTTCCTGTAATGACATTCAGCACCATTTATAGGCTTCTACAATATCTTAACACTTCCTCGAGCTGTGCAAATTTAAGAATGGAACCAAATTTCTCTACACCTCTTAAGAGAAATCAAGATTCATTATTTTTACAATATCTGACTAATATAACTAAAAATTAAGTCACTCCAACAGGAAAGCTTGCCCAGAAACACTGCAAGTTTTCCTCATTATAACACCCATGAACTCCCACTTGGAGAGAGTAAGAAATTTCATGTATTAGATGTTCCATCCCTGGTTTTTGTGTTATGTGACAAAGATGGAAGTCTGTGCTAAATTAAAAAGACAAACTGGAAAAAAAAGAGACTCCCACAAATTTAAGCACAGTTCAGTCACTCATGGTTTCAGTTTAAAGTCACTCTGTCTAAATGTGAAACAATACCAGCTTTGAAACAGCACCCTATTCTGTATTTGGCAGATTTTAAATAGGAAACAAAAGGGAGTCAAAACAGTACTCTTTAATAAGTGCAGCAGAAAGTTCGGCTTAAATGGTTAAATTACCTAAAAATCATTTTCAAGTGAGTAAATAAATTTTAATTTTCAAAGGACATTAGCTTCAACTGCCTTTTGTTAAAATCTGCATGCATAAGTGTTACCTGGCAGATTTTCTGGTTTTCAGTGGTCTTCTCCAAAGCCAGACACATCAGTACCCAGCCTGGTATATCAGCCAGCCTTCTTTTTTTTTCCAAGGGCCTGAAGCTGAAGGTACTTCTCTATTCAAGTCCCAGCTTCTGCATTTTTGTTAATACTCTCAGTTTCTTATTAATACAACATTAATATAGTAACCTATTTAAGATTTCCAGATAAACCCCAGAAAATTCCAAAGGTACAAACAGGCCAGCGACTCCCCCACATCAAACTATCAAGTTTTTTAACACAGCTCCATGATTTCCAAATGGATAAAATTAGCAATACCAACTACTACAGCCAGAAGTCAACCCTAACCCCAAACCTGGTGATAGCACCACACCAAACACTTGTGAATCATGAGCCAGCACTCAGCAGAAATTGCTTCCCTGTGTTCTACAATGCCCTTAAACCATTTACATTGTGTAAGATTGCACTACATTAACAACCCTGATCTTACTGCTTTCTACAATACCTTTTTGGCGAAAAAATTAAATTTCTATGCAAATTGAACAAATCATTCCTGAGTACAAAAAAAAAAAAAAAAAAACAACAAAAAAAAAGCACTTTCCTAATGATGGTGCAGAGTTACCCAGCATTATATATAAGCAAACATCTTCCCTGATGTCACCAGGAGCCCGTGAGAGGTAACAAGGGCACTGATTGTGCAGGGAGCAGGTTACCCATCACATGGGTGATGGCCAAGAGTAGATTTAAAATACAGCAGCTTCTGACCCAGGCTCGCTCAGCAGTGCAGAACAGCCTCGAGACTCACAGCAGTGTGTGTTGTGGGAATACCAGGTAGCATGAGTCTTCCAGGAAGCAGCACAGGCCCTGCTATTCTGTTGTGGTGGAATGTGGATTACACCAGAGGAAGGGCCCCTCCTACTGAACATGAACAAATTATTAATGCTGGTAAAACATCAGTGTTTTGTTACTTTACTTATGCAGAGTCCCAGCTGAAGTCATTCTGGCTTCAGCTGGCCTTAGGGCTGAACCCTTTTGGAAGAACAGACTAGTACTAAAAAAAAAGGGAGGTGAATAAAAAGAGAATGAAGGGAGTCTGCATGTCACCCAGTCACACAAACAGTTCACATGCTTTACAGACAGCATGGCCTATAATTAAGGTCATTCAAGGCTTGGCATCATAAAATCCTACCCATTAACAACTTTGCTAAATTCTTATTGTTTAGGCAGAAGTGCTCCACACCAGGCATCTACCTTTGGTTGATATTTCTGTTTTCAATAGAAAACTTTAACTCTGAGATCTTAGTGCTGAAAATGTGATTCACAAAAAAATAAGTCTCTTTCCTCAGTTTATCATAATCCAAATAGCCTTTTTCCTCAAGAAGTACTAGACATCTACAAACTCTGAAGTCAAGAAAATAAACCTGCCTTTGTCTCTTCTTTGGTAGCTCAATCAAGTAAAGAAAACAGAACACACTAATTTCACAGAAACCAGACTAAACTATCTTGCACAGTCATTAAAAGCATATCCTGATTTCCTGGGCAAATAATCTGACATTATGATGCACTTTGCAAAACTGCTGAACACTCACAGTAACAACTGGTGTCCAGGTAAGGGGCTTTGACAATGTCCTAGGCTTACTAAACACTGACACAGCACTACAGCCCATAGATTGGATCCACTCGAGTAGCACAATCCATCCTTCTCTTGGCTTTCTCCATTTTAGTTTCTTTTCCAAGCAGGCTACCATGGCCCCTTGTCACAGCCACATCTAATCCAGCAGCAGACATGAGGCTGAGATGCACAATAGCCTTACCGAGGCAAAGTCCTGTGCAGTTATCTGTTGGCATGGCCAGTTCTAGCAAACAGGTAGCACAGATCTAAAGCAGCAAAAGTGCTGCTGCAGGGATTCTCCTTGGAGAGGAAAAGAGCAGGCAGGCCAGACACCTAATTTAGAGGTGTGTAACACCCATCCATTCACTCTACCTCCTGTGTGAGATCATCACCCCTCTTGTGGAAATGAAGCAAAGAACAAGACCTTGCCTCGACCACTGCAATTGGGTCACGTGTACCTGGCCGGGTAGGATTCACTGCCTCCCTGTCACCCAACACAGCTGCTTGGCTGCAGAGAAGGAAGCAAGAGGAGCATGTTCCCCTTCCACCATCACAGGTCACAGATTAGCATCTTTATTCAAACTGCTGGGAGCAGCAAAAATTTGGCTACACTCTGTCTTTGTGCCACCCCTCCTAGAGGGCAGCGAGCCAGGGCAGAGGAGCAGTTCAGACTGCCAGCAGCAGTACTGGTGGTGACCTTTCCTATCTGGGAACAGCTCTGTACCTGCCTGGGGCAGTGGAAAAACCTTGCTCTGGGCCTGCAGACATGCACTTTAACAAGGTGATATACCACAGTGGTGACATGAACTATTTTAGCTGCTCTGAGCAAAAGCATAAACTTCTGCAATGGCCTCTAGTGAGAAGCAGATTATTTTGCTATGAAAGTAATGGCAGCCAGAAGTAACTACAAACATAGCCATCCTTCTCCCTAAGAAAGGAAATGTGCCACTACATGGGCATATATATTCCATATATAGAAAGGCTATAGATACAGCCCCCTTAGCATAGCTCCCTGGCATCTTTTAATTCTTTCTTCCCAGTGCCATCATGCTGATTAGATAATATTTATCATAGGAAAATGATGAACAGAAAAATAAGCCCTTTGAAAATGCTCTCAGGATTAATTTATCCATGATTTTTTTTTTTTTAATGCATAAGTTGCAATTTTGCCTAATTTGGAAACACATCAAGGACAGGCCAGACACTAACTCAGCACTTGCTCCCTCTGCAGTGCCTGGGCTGAGCCCAAAGCTCACCTTTGATACCAGGACTGCTCACTATAGAGCTGCTAGGCAGAAGATGGTAGGGAAGCTGATGGTTCCAAGTTTCCAGCAGAGTTCCTGGTAAGTCATGGAAGCTCATTAATTTTGAGAAAGCTATCCAACTCTAAGACAAGGATGGGGGTGAGGCTTTAATTTAAATTATATATTGATATTATTTATTTAATAGAGGGGTTTGTATTAACATATCTATGCATATATACATATAATCTAAAAGGAAATGTCTTATTTAAGTTACAGAGAGTACTTTCTATATTATTAACTTAAGATGCAGTTTCTTCTCTTTGGGGATCTTAGAAGTAAAATTTTTTGCTTTTTTAAAATTAAACCCACCTTCCCCCAAAGCACTGTGGACGCTGGCCAGGAGCTGCAACCTCTCCAGCCAACACAAACATACCTAAAAAGTATTTGTATCTGCTCCTTTACACCTGATTTAAAGTTAATAATAACTCTGCACAAACAGACTGACATAAAGAGCAGTGAAGGTGCATATTTTAGACTCTGGATATACCTCCCTCCCCCTTGCAATGCTGCCTGCAAAATCTCATACTGCTAAAACACCATCTCCTCCAATCTTACTCAACTGCTTTTACTAAGAGCCATAGATTTTTGCTCCAGTACAAAGCTCCACCCTTCAACATAATTATGATACAGAATAGGTGAGTACTAACCCAAACTTGCCGCACTTCTTGAAACACTGTCACACTCCCCCATCTCACTGTCCATGTTTGGTTTACTTTGACCATTTCTGACTCACAGAAGTAAACAACTCCTAAATCTATACAGCAATACATTTATCACCAATTCCATATACACACATCGAGCCCACAAAATCCTCTTCCTTGACAGAAACCAGTAACTATCCCCAGCCAACAGCACGGGTGTGACATCCAGCAGGAATGGAAGAACATATAAACACAGCAGGAACATGGCCCGGGAACATCTGCCTTCAAGTCATGCTTATGGCAGGACTTCCCAAATGCTCTTGGACTTATGGCTTCTAAACACTTTGGTGAATCAGCTACAGTTAATTAAGTCAAAAACCTTAGAGAAGCATGTCCTTGATGGGGTAGGTATTGGTACAGAGGCAAATGCAACTTATGAAAACTGCTGCTGTACTCTAGAGGGGAAAAAAAAGAAGGAACCCAAACCCAGCCCCCTGGTTGAAGATAATGCTCCCACAGGAAGGAGAGCACCTTCTGCAAAGAGGAGCATGCACTGGTGTAAGCCATGTACAGACACATACTCAGAATATGCAGGGCAGAAATTTCACACAAATGTAGGTTTGCTCTGCAGCTTCCACTGGTGGTGAGACACCTGTGATAGGAAGGATGTACAAGACTCCCTTATATCCTTCACGAAGAGACAGAGAGGAAACTCTTGGGGGAAACATAAAAATAATCAGTACCCAGATAAAAATCTGGGTACCGACACATTCAAAGACTTTAATACAAATTGCTTTCCAATGGATGAGAATGATAGATAAGGAAACAAAGGAAGACGTTTTAAGCACATAAAATGCATATGCCTTGTCTAGGAAATAGGCATAGGAAGCCCTATCTTCCACTTTTCTGCATATTTTGAGATTTACAGTGGGGGAAAGCTGTATAAATTTACTCTTTTGCATACTTTGGCTGATTTAGTTATAATCTTACTACAATAAGCAATGCACGCATGAACAAACCATGTTTGATTTTCAGGGAATGCAGACCTTCCTATCTGTTCAATTTTCTAAGCATTTCTTATTGATAACTGAAGTGGAAAAAGACGTCAGTAAGGTTTCTCATGCCCAGGGGAGCTGCTCCACACAGCAATATCCCACACCCCTTCCCTGCATCCTTCTATGCAAACCACCATGTGAATTACTGATTTCAAGAGCTGCACACAGGCACTGGCCCAAGCACAGTGACACAGGTGACATAGGTACAGGACCCTTCCTAATCAGGAGTCAGCCTTTCCCAGCAGTACCTGCATCCAGAGATGCCAGAAGACCTCAAAGCAGAGCTGGGCAGTGTGAGACCAATGGGGACAAGCAGCATTCCAGCTCCATTCATGGTCCTTGCCCCACTCACTCTTTGCTCCCCAATAAGCACTGCAATCCTAATGAGAACTTGGTACCAAAAGTTTACTTAGTTCCAAAACTGTGTCATTTGCTGGTGCTGCCACCTGCACTGAGACTCACTTCCCCTAGGGCAGAGGGCAGGGGCTTGCAAGGAACAGCTCTGAGCTGCACCACTGGCAGAGCAAAGGGGACATGTTGTCTCCAGTAGGGACAGGAGCCATCAGCTGCTGCAGGGACAGTCGATGCCAAGGGGCCTTTAGACACTTTTCTGGGCTGCTTTGTGATCCTGGATATGTTGGGTAGTGCTGCAGCCAGTAGTCTTCCCAATCCAAACCTAAGTCTTCCCTTCCCTTCCCCTCCTGTCCTGCACTGTAGCACGGGAAACCTGTTCCCACTATGGTCTATTCCTAGCATGACTACTGCCATTCCAAAACAGTATTTCCCACTTCCAGAAAGCTTCAGGATGACCAAGACCTCACAAAAACCTGTTAGAGTGCCTTTTTCCACTTTGCACAATGCCTCTTGGAGCACTGGTCCAGAATGGAGGTGCCAGCATCCCGCAGGAAGGCAAGCCAACACCTGGGATTGAGCAAGGAAAAGCTTATCCAGACACAGACCCTTCCAGCAGCCAGGCAAGAAGACAGAGTGAAAAGGGAGATGGGAGAAGTGTTCATCACCTGGCTGTGTCAAGCTCAATAAAAAACAATAAGAAGGGGAAAAGAAAAAGTTTTAATTGCCTTGGGACTTAGTAAACAAGCAGTTGAGTCTGGGAGTTAATGCCAACACAACAGCTGGCCTTCAGAAGGCATTTACTAATATAGCAACTTGTAATTAACACAAGGTCATCTCTAAAAATTACTAGGCCAATTTGCTGTTAAATAGCTTCCTCCAGGGGACGTGTCCCTGCTGGAGTATGAGCTGCTGCATCGTGTCCGTGAAGACAGACAGCTTGAGCAAGAGCTGTGCTTCCCTGGGGAGACAGGGTCACCATATGGGGCTCTCTGTGCTCCCCACATCAATTCATGCCCAGGTTCCCCTCTCCCCTCACTGCCCCACAGATCAAAGCAGCCTCCTGTTCCCTTGCAGATCAATGTGCTACAATACCCATCCAAGCCTGCCGGAGGTCAAGGTTGACAGCAATGAGCCAACACTTGTAGAATAAAATTGTGCAACAGCCTTTGGGCTGTTTCCACCAGCATTCACTTGCCCAGGCATCACAGCTATATAGAGAATCATGGAATTGCAGATTTGTTTAGGTTGGAAGAGACCTTTAAGATCATCGAGTCCAACAGTTAACTCAGTGCTGCCAAGTCCATCACTAAGCCACGTCCCTAAGCAACACATCCAAACATATTTTAAATACCTCCAGGGATGGTGACTCAACCACTTCCCTGAGCAGCCTGTTTCAGTCTTCAACGACCTGAGCAATTTTTCCAGAATGTCACATCTAAACCTTCTCTCCTTCAACAAGAGGTCCTTTCCTCTCATCCTATCACTTGGTACCTGGGAGAAGAGACCAACTCCCACCTCACCACATCCTCCTTTCAGGTAGAGAGTGATAAGGTCTCCCCTGAACCTCCTTATCTCCAGGCTAAACACCCCCAGCTGCTCCTCGTAAGACCTGTGCGTTAGACGCCATGTGTCCCTATGGCCACTAGCAAGATGTCACCACAGGCCACAGGCCACAGTAGATGTATCCCTCACACAGTTCCTTCTGCAAGGTGCTTCCCACTGTGGATCAAGGCCTTCCCAAACAACCTCATCCATAAAAGTCACTTTATTCTGGAAATCTTCCACTGGGGTGAAGTCCATGGAAATGGAAGTTTCAAGCAGCTGATGGAGAGGAGCATTTCATTTTTTAGGCAGCAGTTTCTCCGCTTCCTTCAGATACACAAATTTTTGTACCTAATTTTATGCAGAGGGCTGGCATGGCATGTCTAGGTGAGTACTACCACTTCCCACACTTGTCTCTGCTCTTCCTTTGCTTGAAAGAGCATGTCTCGCTCTTCACATCCTGGCTGCTTGCCTAAACCTTCGCAACCTCACCCCTGGTTTCAATATGCAGACTAGAACATCCAATTTGTCACTTATTTTCCAGAACTCAGAAGAATCCTCTTGTGAAGTCAGGCAGAAAAACCAGTCCTTTATCTGTCCCAAGGAGAAAGGCAGCTCATGCTGCTAAGTGCCTTTTGCCTTTCACTGTCCTTCTACAATTGCCTGAAGAGATGTCCAGCACACAGTGCCTTTGTGAGAAAGCAGTTCCAAAGGCCATTGCTAGTACCAAGAGGTGGATTGATGCTGGGAGACTTGATTGCCATTCCCCATGACACATCAGCATGGAGGCAGGATAAAAATTTCCACAGGTGATTTCTGTTCCTGCTGGAAGGCACGGCAGGATCAGTGCCTGCTGCTCAGCCTGACCTGACAGGATGGCAAAAGAGAGAAGGCAGGAGGAGAGACAGGGCACTGGGGGGACACCTAGAGAGGTTTCATCTCACCATTTGAGGGTAACTCCTACCTCCAGACTCCTACCTGGACTTTTGCAATAGGAAGGAGCAAACAGCAAACGTTAAAACAACTATAAAGCTAAGCAAACTTTATACTGGGAATATCAGAGAAGAGGAAATCCAGAGTCCATCCATTAGTGCCATATCCCAGCAGTAATTGTCCTAGTAATCTTCTCAGCCCTGTCTCACCATCTACCAGTAAATCACATATCAAGGTACAGGCTCATTACCTCTGTACACCCTTATGCACAGGAGAACAAGTAACAGATAATTTCATATCACTTAAATACCAGCTTCAGTCTTATTCAACCCCTTCCCCTGTGCTTCACTTAGAGGCATTCAAAAAAGGAACAGGATTAGTAGTTCAAAAGATGAAGTTTTCAAAAGTCTTTTAAGCTAACATAATTACCATATAAATTCAGGTAGGCATGAGGAACTAGACTGCTCAGGACCAAACCCTGCCTTGTACCTTTTCTCAAGTAAGTCATCAGATTTGCAAGGCCTTTGACTCCAGGGCAGCAGAGTTAAGTATTTTCCAGTTTTGCAACATACTGCACTTTAGGGGTAAATAAGCTCCTTTCCAGTTGTCATTCAACATGTAAAACACCTCACAGAGATTTTACTAAACAGCTCTTTATAGGGCAAGAAAATAAATGATTCTTTTTATCCTTTCTGAAAACTTCATCTTCTTGAAACTCTTACAAGTCTGGGAAGGTGGAACTCATTTGTAAATAGAGTCCTGGGAAACACACATGGCCACAGCTTGGCAAGACCCCAGACCTGAATGAGTCCTTTCATTTTCAGCATGTTTGGTAACTTGGGTTAAAGAGCAAATGGTGGGTTTGATAGAATATTTCAAAGACAGAGCAACTAGGGTGCTACAGTCAGCTTTACCTAAAAGAGATTCATATAATAATAAATAATAACTGATTTTTCAAGGCATTCCTCACCATATCCTGCTAAAGTAAGCAGAGGTGCTATAAAAACACTAGAAGCAGTAGGCCAAGTGCAAGGTTGAAAACAAGTGCAGAAAAAGAAGGAGGTTTGCAGCAGATTAAGCAGAATAGAATTCACACAAAGCTGGAAGTGGAAAGGTTTATTCGTTTGCTGATTTTTGTCTGTAAATTACCATATGTCATTGCTGCTGGGACAAAACTGATGTGCCTATTCATGAGCTGCACCAAAACTACACAGGTTCATAGATTTATGACCTTTATAATGATTCCCCCTGTACATTTTGATATAAATCAGAATACTCTTGGATGCTTGGCTGGAAGAACTCAGTTGTAGCATTGGTGTCTGTACTTGGATAAAAATTATAAGGAACATATAAGGTAATAAAATACTTCAGGCTGCAAATAAAGCTGCCTGATCTCATGTTGTGAGTGTGCTGATGATAAATCCACAGAAGGAACTGCCAGGTTCTGGAGGGTTTGGGGCTTAACACACAGCAAAAATCATCCATCCTCCCAAGAGCCAAATGCCCAATAAAACATTTGCAGATGGGAATTGTGGTGATTCCATCCTTCATGCTCCACCTTGGAGTATCATTTGAAGATCAGAACATCACTAATTCAATTATGGTTCAAAACAAAATCTGAATTTAAAGAACCTGGAAGTGAAGCTCACGCAAGAGCTGCAGGTTGAGTGGCCTGCCCTCAATCTGGACAGAAAGAAATAGTAATTCCTGAAAATTATAAGCACAAGCTGCAGCATGAAATTGACAAAAATATCAGCATCAAGTTAATGGATGGTCTGGAGATTCTGTTCTTTGGAGGATCATATTATATGCTCCTCTTTACAGAACATTTTTATCCTAGCTTCAGCAGTATTTAAATACTTCTTAAAAAAATTATTATTATTTATAAGTTATATTCCAGGTCAGCTGTTTGAACTGCCATATATCTAACTGAAGCCTAAACAGGAAGTAAAGGGGAAAAAAATTAACTTTTTCTGGCTAGCTTCAAATTATCTCAGGTAATTTTTCCCAGAATGTCAAAGCTAGAGAAGACTATTAATAAATTTAGCACCAATATTCTGTCAAAACTGTTTATTCTGGCCAGATAAAGCCACATTTAGTGGAAAAACATTGATTTCCTTTCAGCATCATAGCCTGGAACAGCAAAAGCTTTGTTTATAAAAGCCCAAATAGCTTTTTCTGTCCAACCTGCCCAGTTGGCTTACATATAACAACTCTTGCTGTAGGGGACAGAATGACCATTTACAGTCTGAATTGCAGACCATCCAATTCCTGCAACTGAATTACACCCCAAAATGCTTGACATATACTGGATAAAGATTATCAAGGCTTCAGCATCCTTCCTCCTCCTAACATGAACTCACTAGATTACTGACTATAAAAAAAATAATTACTGTATTTATGGGAAGATGCTTTCATGAGATACCTCAGATAAACACTTTGTTGTTGTTCAAAAGGCAATCTATATACAAGAGAGCCACTGGAGTTGGGGCAAGAGCAGCTGCCAGGCATCTGGCAGGTTTGTCAGCATTGGCACACACGCTGGATATCTGGCAGTTAGCTTTTGCATCTGTTAGTTTCAGCCACAGCCATAGCTACATCAAAAGCCACAAAGGCATGTCCTGGTTATTTTTCATGGTGTCTGCATTGATCTAACACATTCTAGGTTCACTGCCCAGGTTTTTTTGTTGTCGTTGCTGTCTTTTGGGGTTGGCTTCCTCCTGCCAAAAAAGAAAGTGTGAAAGAAAGGGGCAAGTGCTGGGTGATAACTAGAAGCAATCCACTGTTAGTATACCAGGACTTTGTGTATAGATGCATATATATATAAATATATAGGTTTGTCAAGGTCCTCTAGACAGTGGAATGACTGTCTCTCAGAGGCAGTGCTCCACACCACAGTGCCCACCAAAAATAAATGATCTACATTAAAAAAAAAAAAAAAAAAGAAAAAAGAGAGAGGAACAATTTATTTTAACATAATTCCACGTGGTTTAGCTTCTAACTTTTCAATTGATTTTGGGCAATGTTACCCTCTATTGGTGTTTAATTAATCTGTGGGCTTAATGCTGTGATGAACATTGCTGGCTAGCCTAGGGCCACTAGCTCTCTTCCCTGAATACTGAAAAAAGAATACTTCACTAAAAAACAGGAAACCACATTTTAGCAAATCTAAAGCCTCGTTTCAGGAGTATTTTGAGGGCAGTATAAGGCCACACTGATCCTGAATCCAATCTGACCCTGTCCTGCCGCTCACCCCACACTGAAACCAGCACAAACAGCCAGGAGCCCACACAGCAGACCAGAATTGGGAAGCTAATCTCAGCAAAAGCAAAGTGTTTGGGCTATATTTGCTAAGCTGGTTTAATTTGGATCAGTTTCCCAAGCTGGCTTCCAGGTAAGTCTGTGCCAGGTGTGTCTGTGCACTGGGGCTATGTTTGGGGCAGGGGTTGCAGCTCCGGTGCCACTGCAGGCATAGAACAGAACCACCCGAGGTGGCAAGGGGCACACTGAGCCCTTTGCAGAGGTGCTGGGGCCCCTGGCCCTGCCAGCACCTCCCCACCAGCACTTGCTGTGAGCTTTGAATGGTGCAGTGCCCCCACTTGTATCTCAGTCCAACAGGGAGGCAGTGCCAGAACTCAAGTCACACCAGCTGCACCCTCAGCAGCTGATGGCTGTGTGCTTCCACCAGCACAAATCCCAGGTTCTCCACTTGTCTGGAGTCTGTGCTCAGGCACACTCAGACCAAACAGTCCTCACACTGCAAATAGTGTCAGTGTGAGCAGACAAGTCAAATCAGGTAAGCTGTGAATTAGCTGAGGCCAAATTGACCTTTGTCCCAAGGCAATGTTTTGTACTGCTCATCTCTCACACAGCTCCTGCACACAGAAGAGACCACAAGATATCTGAGCACAAGTTGGCCCTCCACCCATTTCAGGTGTTTAAAATACATGCAATTTTTTTACCTTTCTAGCTAAAGGCTGCTTTCAGAAATACAGGCCTTGCTAAGGATACTGCCTCAGCATGTATCAGTGAGATTTGAGGACTTGGATATGTCTACCAATATATCCTTGCTACTCATGAATTCTGCAATGTTCTATATTTCCCAGAGACAGTTACCTCTAGGGCTATCTAAGGTGATTTGATCACCATGATACTGCATTGCTTGTCACCACCATACTGCAAGGAAATATTTTCAGTCAAATCTATGCAGAGAGAAGTGAAGTTGATTTTCTTTGCTGTTGGACCAATAGGCAACTCATGAGATTTAATACTTGCAAAGAACCTGGAAAACATATCGAAGAGAAAAACAGAAGCATACTAAGGCTGGTAATGTTACAAGGTGAATATAGGTAGGGGGAAATAAACAAACAAGACCTATGCAGGCTTTTGGAAGTACTTTTTGTTTGGTTTTATTTTTTGTATTTGTACTGCAAAGTAGGTCAAGAGATCCAGAGGTACAGCAGATACTCCATACATTTCTCACCTGCCCCATCTTTTTTTAGCACACTTCATGCAGCTCCCTAGTCAGTGATCTCTGAGCCACTTCACTCCTGGCACCCTTGGCAGGACATGAAGGAAACTATTTTTCTACCTTCTCTCTTGGCAATCTGAGGCTCTTCAGTCTGAATATCTCACCCATTTCTCCCTCTTTACAAGTGCCTCCCCAAGAGTTTGTATCATGGTGATACAACACCCTCACCCACTAACATGCTCACTCCAACACCCTCGACCCACTAACATGCCTGAGCACAGAAGGATGGGGTTTGCCTCATCCTGGTTCTGCCATACACCTTAACAGCCCATTGTAAGCCTGGGAATGGGGTAAAAAAACCCTCAAGCTTTAAGTTATACAACAGATAGCATTCAGGGATACATGTTTACATTAGCTAGAGCTCTAGAGCTGCAAGGGAATGAGTCTCAGGCAAGAAAAACAAGGCTTTTAACACTAAGCCACAGTAAGATCACATTCAACAGCTCAGGTTTCAAAACCTGCTCCAGCAAAACTGTGTGCACAGGCACTCACTGCAGGTGTCCCAGCTTTTAACACCTTAAGTGGTGCCACTGGTATCACCTCAAAAACAACCACCACATTCATCCTGCACTCAAGCCTGTGGGGGATTTCTCAAGGTGCATCTCTAAAATCCTGGGCATGGCCTCAGAGTCCTCAGAGAAAAGCTCACACAACCCCAGTTTTGATTCAAGAGACTGTGCTTCTGGTGTCATGGGCAAGCATACACAAGCAATGGCAAACAATGAAGGTAGCTGGGACAAAGTTGATTTACATTTTGCCACTTTTCATCTGTCTCTTCAGTGGCGTATAGTTAATCAAACTAACACCCCTTCTCTCTGTGTCACAGGCGTAAGAAAGAAGTAGGCACTGTACGTCCTTCCTGCTATTCTCTTGCAAATGGAGCCACAGCAGAATTCAAAAGTAGTGCACAGAGGCCAAGTGAATTATGCATTTGGCTCCTCTCAAAAGCCAAGGAAAACTCAAATGCCAGATTTTCTTAAAAGCAAAGCATCCCGTCAGCAAAATGACAGTGACTGTCTGTATTGGGGGCAGTGGGCTTTTTCTTTTCAGAAATAGCATCCATTCATCTCTTGTTATTTTTTTAATTAGAAAAACTGATAAATACAAAACCAATGGGGGAAAACAAATACAAAAATAACAAAGACACATTTATCTGCTAAAGGGAAGTGGCAAAGAGCAGCTGTCCTTTAATGATCACCAAGCACGTGAAATTAATCCACATCTTTATTACAAATTTAAACCAACAAAATAAATTAAAACTCAAATCAGACTAGGAACCCAGGTGGGGAAGGAATAAGCAAAGCTCAGTTTACTCCCAGCCTGGCCCGTCATCTCTGCAAAAATAAGTACCTTTGTCTGCTGCCACCACAATTATTCTCTCATCACCCTTGCTGAAGATGAGATAGGAAAGCCACAGCCCCGTTGGAACAACGGCTGCTTTACGCCAGCGCAGGAGATGAATAGCTCCAATTATTCACAGGAGCCACGGATACATGTGGCGTAGAAGTTTAATTTTTAAATTTCCATGAAATGCATGCTTTTAAATATAGCATAAGGAACAATAGTGCATTGATCTAGTCCTTCCCCCAAGTCAGCCTTTTCCATTAGTGGGATCCAATCTGGCACTAGCAAAATTCCCATCGAGTCCAGGGAGATTTGCATGAGGGAATATTGCATTGTTCAGCTACTCATCCCCCTCAGCTAGATCCTGCATGCTGAGGAGACAGAACAAGGGGACAAGGCAACAAACAAGGCCCAAAGCAAAGGAGTGACTGCTGGGATTAAGGGTAGGAAGAGAACAGCCTCCTCCTTGCTCCCAGTAGCTCCATCCTGCAGAGATCCCCTCCAAAATGCTGCAGGGAGCACCAGGTGCTCTAGGGCAAGAGCTGCTTCCACATCTTGTCCTCTCAATCTGCAGTCCAGCCTCCCCTCCTGCAAGCCCTCATCCATCCAGGATCAGGGCATTTTTTTTTCCCTGGTGACACATTGAGTTCACACTTAGCAAAAGCGTATGGGTTGTTTGAACACCATCCTGCCAAGGCCACCACATGATTTTATTATTTATGAGTTTCTTAGTTTTTAAACACTGGCAAAAGAAGCTTACCAGAGATTTTGTATAAGTACAGATTCCACTTGTGCATACAAGTCAGCAGAATGTGAAAAAGTACACTATATACATTTCAATTCAGAATCAGCTGTGGTGGAAAGGAAAGGAACAGGATTCGCTTTATTTTGTGAAAATTCCAATGGATTCACACAAATAGATGTTTTTGGTCTTTGCCAAAAAAAATAGTAAGGTCACTTGTTTCTATAAAAAGGCCTTTAGAATGTACCAGGCAAAAGTGTCAGTTTTATAAATCAGTGATTTTAATACACTTAAAAAAAACCCAAACAAGAGCAACCCAAAACAACCAAACAGCAGATAACTCCTAAAGCCTTTTCCTTTTTATTTTAGTTCTCCTAGGAATCAAGCTCAGGAATTTGTATTTCACTACAAAAGCCTTGAATTTCATTATGGTACAAATGGCAGTTGTAATTTCCCTCTCACTTTTTTGTGCATAAGGACAGTTCAAGCAGCAGCACCGGGCCCGGTACATAGAGTGAATAGAGTAATGAGAGGTAGCATTTAGCATCACATGGATCATAAGCCATTCTGATTATCTCAGTTTTCCTTGAGATGAAAATATTCACTGCCCTATAAACACACACTTTTTGTGGAGCAGTACCCCCAGCTCCTAACCAGACTCAGGGCATCTCATGCTCAGCACAGAAGCACAAAAGAACAAAAAACAACTATTAGAAGCTAATCCCTAGTGGTTCTGGAGGGGCTGCAATCTAAATTAAGATAGAAGATAACACCATCACTCCATTTTACAAAAACTGGAGCTGAAAAACAGAGAGATTAAGGGGTTTTATACACTAAGGCATTTCACAGTTTTTCTTTCTTCCTTGCTTTGTGTACCCTGTTTATTTAGATTGCAACTCATCAAAACAGGATTATCTCTCATTTGTGTTTATACCCGGTCCAACACAAAGCAGCCATTAATAACTACACAAGAATTGCCTTTCAGACAGCAATAGCTACAGGTGATTAATAACGATGCGACTCCAGGCATGTCTCTGGCAATACCCTGTTTTCTTTTCTGGGTTACGGAGATTAGCACTTCTAGTCATGATCCACTGATACTTATGTAAACAGCCTGCACCGAGAGGGAAGAGAAACGCTACAGAGCTGCTCCCAGAGCGCTGGGAGGGCTCACAACCTGACAGAAGAGAAAATAAAGAAATAGCTCGGAGGAAGTCTCGTTCCAGAAGAATGGGCAAACCAGTCCTCACTTCTCGACTTGTTCATATTAGAAAAGGAAGTATGGGAAGAGCAGAAGGGAAGCTAATAGGGAGTTAATACATGCAAATTAGCAAAGAGACACCATGTCATCACCAATGCTGATACCCCATTTTTTACAACACATATTTATTTTGTCATCATCAGGGGCTTTTAGCTCCTGTCTTTTACCTGGCTATTACGCTTATCACAGATTACCTACACAAAATACCAAAATGTATTCATTTAGTGTCATTTGAACTGCCCTGATGTGTTTGGGGACATTTGCCCAGGGTTGATAGATAAGCCCCGAGAGCTGCAGAAGGCCCAGCAGCTGCAAACCAGCTCTGCTAGGTTTGACTGTCCTGACCCCACAACAGATAAGTGACATTAAATAGCTCCACCTAGGAAGCTGCACTGCATCCCCACAGAGTATCTGGGGTCTGGCTGGACAGCACATGCCAAGGTCTCAGGCAGTGAGCTCACAGAAAATAAAAAGCCACCTGCCAGGATGGTCCATCCAGCCTTGGCCCAGCGCACTCTGTAGGGTCCCAAGGACAGCAGCCAGTGCTGAGCAGGCAGCACATTTTAGGGCAGCACTTCTGCCAGCCTGAACCCTGCACACAGTCCACACCACAACCTCCTCTGTCAGCCCTGCAACAATTCAAAAGCCTTTGCTTCACTTAAAATGCACAAAAAGGACTCTCAGAACAAGAGGAATTCCTTCTGCAATGCTTTTGGGGTGCAAAGAAAGCTGTACAAAACAGATATTATAAATCAGATTTAAATGAGTAACTATTCAGGGCACAGAAACATGAATTACACTCCATTAAGTATCTGGATTGAAAACACTGCAACATCATCCCTGCTCAATTTCCCAGTCTTTCCATGCAGAAAGCTTCAAAAGGAGCAAGATATAGATATCAATATATATAAGCATTGAAAATATAGACAAAGGGAATATATTAAAGAATGATATTTCTTATTTATAACCCAGAGTTCATTTACTTTGAAATCAGGACTTGGGGCAGATACTTCAGCATGAGCACAGCCCTGAGGAATGCTGAAATCAGCCATCAATAACTCTTTTCACAAGACAAGCCTCCCGAGGGCAGAAGGATAATACCAAGCTGGGTGGTAGTTTTTAAGCAGCTGGACACAAATCGGGACTTGTCAGTTGTTGTTCCCAGGCACTGCATGTCAAATTGGAATAACCTGTTGTGCTCTTGCTAATTTTTTTCCATGACTGGCTGCAGAATGCAGAAGAGGCACCTGTTGACTCCTGAATAAGTTTCCCTGTGATGAACAGTTCTTATCAATCATCACCCAACAAGAGATTTCAAAATAATAGTTCCTTCTCATTTTCTCCACAGTGAGAGACATTCAGGGCACGCAGCAACCAAGCTGAAATCTGCTTTTCTGACATGTGAGCTCTGCTAAGAAAGTTTCTTCATGGAACAGTTTTGGAGTCTTGTTGCCATTCCAGGATCCCAGCTCAGGGAGCTGCCTAGAAGCAACACAGCAGCCATGCTGCATGGGGCACTGGCAGAGAAAACATCCATGGCACATCCCAGCTCCCAGCAGCACCGGGCCCGAGTGGGGGGCCCAGTATTTGAGCCAGGTCTATGGCAGCTCGTGACCTGCAGCACAGAAGACAGGAAGGAAGATGGAAGGACAGTGGGAAGCTCAGAGTGCCACCTGTGCTCCTCATTGTGTGACAAGGCTCTGCAGCCAACAGCACAACTCATCTCCACTGACTCAGGGATGCCTCTGACTTAAACCTTTTTGCAGCTAAAGGCTCCCAAGGACACATGGGGACAAGAAGACAACTCGAGTTCTAGCACTGCCAACATGCATCAACCTCAAGCCACCCAACACACTTGCCAAGAGTCTCATTTTTAGTTGCCTGTGCATTGATCAGCAGTGCATCCACTAAGATATAGGGGAAACCAAGCCCAGCACCTTCCCCTGTTCAATGCTTGAGAGTCTTTTATCTAGCAATCAAATATTGCATTACCTTTGTTAGGTGTTGCAACCATCTTTTCATTCGGGGTAGGAATGAGCCAAGACACAGAATCTTATTTAACACTCACAGCAGACCTTTTACTGCATCAACTCTCTTCTCTGTTTCTGTGTCTTCTTCCCCTCTTGGCTTCTCCCTTGCACCATGCTGAAAGGTTTCTATAGACAGGCTTCTCCAGGAGGGCTTTCTTTCCTCTTCCTAGTCTGTTTCTCCCAAGATTCTTATTACCAGGATCCACCTGACCAGCTAACCCATACTCTCTTCTACTACCTATCTTCTTTGGGCACAGCTGTTCTGTCTTTTTGGTAATTAACACAGCTGTAACACAGCAGGGGCGAGGTTACTTACAACACACTTCTCTACAACCAAGAATGGGATTTTCCTTCCCTCTTTGCAACCCAAATCTGCTTCCAACTTGGTCTCTATCTCTCACTCAACACCTCCAAAGCTCCTTCACTGAAAATAGGTTCAGCATCATCATCTGCTTGAATCTCTCAACTTGCTCTGAGGAGATCCAAGCAGGCTCAACAAAGGTGATTTTCCCATGTCTGCCATCAGCAGCTCCTCACTGGTGTGCTATACATTTGGCATAAACACCTTAACAAATCCAACAGAACACAAATTTCCACAATAACTTGTGAAGCTGCTTTTAACAACTGTCTTTACAACAGACAGGGGTTGCTGCAGCAAACCCTTTCCAGGGCTTGAGCCCCAAGTAAATTGAGGATGCTTTATCAGTGCAATTTACTCCTTTGAAAACATTTTTGTTGTTACTACTGTTGACTGAAGAGCAGCACTGACTGTAAATTGACTTAATGGGAGGCAAGAATTATGACTTCTCTTCCAAGTTTAGTAAATAACTAAAGAATTGTCAGGAGAGCAAAAGATGGCAGAGAACGTGAAGTAGGCTTTAGTATTCTATCCATCCTGAACTATTACACAGAACACAGCTCCAAAAGGCCAGAGGAACTCTCCACTGACAGTAAAATTAAAAAAAACAAACAAACCTACATAGGTGTATTGACAGCAAAATATCACCAATGATGTAGACAGTTCATACTTCCACATTTCCTAAACAGATATGTCTCCTAAGCTGGAAATTCCTCTCTAGTGACTAATTAGGAATTTAGCAATTACGTAACTCAAGCTAAAATACAGAAAAATCGCTATATGAGGAGCTGTGTGTAGTTTGACATCTCATTTTCAGTTTAAGTAGCCTCCTCCCACACACTCTCTGCTGTGTCCCCTCAAGCACAGAGCTCTGCACCACCTAACTTCCTGAGGGCTGATCCAGTTCGTTTAGCTTGCTTTTTACTTCTTTTCCATGTGATGGTGAACACAGACTAGGTACCACTGCATTGGGTAGCTGTTGCCAAAATGATATGGAAAGTGTGGTCTTTGTCCTAGCAGATTTTCCCCCAGTGTCCCAGGAGTTCCTGCCCTCTGGCCAGGGACATGTGACTAGTAAGCACATGGGGGATCCCCAACACGGTAGGTTCCCACTCCAGGCCTGGCTTGGTCCAGCTGCTATTTCCCTTCCTACTGCACCTCGGCTCTGCTCCCAAGAGATGCAGGCACAGCAACCTACTCCAGTAGGTAAAACTGAATTTATGCTCCTTTGGAACCATAGCTGGAGAGACTCTTGGAAAATTCAAAGGAAGGGTTTTGCTGCAGAAACAACCCACAGATGGAAACTGCCCAGCAAGACGGAGAACATGGACAGCCAGCTCCTGATGGATAGGTGCTGATGAATCTCTCAGCATGAGCAAATACTGCTATTATTTGTGTAGGTGCAATCTATACCCCTTTGACCCTCTAAGTAAGCTCTGCCAGACAAACACTGGGCTGAAATGAGATTAGGCTAAACAGCCCCTTTGGGTTCAGCAAACAGGAGGAGAACGGCCACTCCCTTTTTTAATCCACCAAAAGCCCAAATATAAAATATAAGCTCCAATTAACAAAAACTCAAGGAAGACAAAATATTATTTGAAAGTTTAAGAAGGCCCAAACACTGAATGCAGCTTGCAGTTTGAATACAATTGTTCTGGGTGGTCTGCAAAGCACTGAGCTGGCTGTGCAGAAAGGAATATTTTAAGAACAAACCAGTGGGGTACCAGAGTGTAGAAAAGATGAATTCATGTTAGAAAAACACTTTGTGAAGTCATACACAGAATGCAAATGTTGAAAAAATAAATAATAGCTTCCCTTACCTATTTATTTTCATTTCTTATGCCAAGGTCATAATTCCTTTTTATGTATTTTGAGGATAAATATTAAGATTAATAGATCATCAACATTACGAAGGCATAGTCTCTGGGACACAAGGTCACAGGGAAGCCGAGATCTACAGTCACTGAACACAGTGGTAATAAAAGCAGAGAACGCAACAACTCACTTTCATTTCAGACACAAACAAAATGGCTTTGCATCCCAAATGTTCAAAACAGCTTGGTCCCTGCGCTAGAGAGCCCAGAAGTTTTAATGACTCTTGCCAAAGCTTTGTAGACTGGGCTTTCTTTCTGCATTAGTGAGTGCACATGTATACCAAGTTCATAATGTTGAGTGAAAAACAACCAAATTAAAAAATCTGCCTAGAGGGATTTTTCTACATCCTTGCCATTGGAGCACAGTCATCACAACTCCAGATAAGGCTTTTTCTCCAAAAACTAACCTACACACCTTTTACTGTCACTCATCAGAGCTGTGGCACAGTCCCCAGCAGCAGCAGCAGCAGCTACTCTGACCTGGAAATGCAGCTCACAGTGTTCACATAGACAAGATACTGCTGGAGCTGTACACATTTAAGGGCTGTGCAGGTGGAAAAAGCACCACAGTGCTCTTCAGTAGAAACAGAGTATAAATTCTAAGGAAGTGCAGATTCAGACTAGAACTGCCATTATAAATTTTGAGGCAGTAAATGAAAACATGAGCTATTGTTTACCCACTCTCACATCAAACCACATCCACTGCTTTTTAAAACTAGGCCCACTTCCACCAGAGCCAGCATCAGCAGCTTGGGCAATGTCCCTCACATTTGGCTACTGACCAAAGGGAGCTCCTGGGACAATTCTCCTGAGAGATGCAGCTGTGTGTGCCAAGGCCCAACTCACATCTACAAGAGCCCCAAGTCCCCTGAACACAGTAAGTGTCCCTGGAAGCTTCATAGAACAGGTAAGGTTGGAAGGGAGCCCTGGAAATCCTCAAGTCCCTCCCCAAGCAGGTCCTCAGAGGACATTACTGAGGATGTGTCCAGGCAGATTTTCAGCATCTCCAGGGAAGGAGACTCCAGTCATCAGCTTCCAGCAAAATAAAAATTTTAGCAATTAAAAGAAACAAACTGGCACAGAGGCTGCAGATGTAACTGAGTCAGAAAACTGGGCTCCCTCTCACAGCAAGTTCCCAAGAACTGGGAGGAAGAGGCAGGCAAGATGGTCTCCAGTTAGTTTCTGACATCTGAGTATCCTAATTAAGGACTACTTTCCCAAAATATATGCCAGCTGAATAATGCCCTATTAGAACTGGCATCAATAATAACATCTCTAAGTCCCTCCATAACCAAGTAAATAATCACTGACAAACCACTCAGCAACCACCAAGTGTTATGTATACAAGAGACACTAACCATCCTCAGGAGCCAGGGATGAGCCAATTTGGGTGGATGGAAGGGGAGGAAAAGTAGTAAAACAGTGTAATGTCTTCTTGAATTGACATTGTTTTCAGTACAGCACTTCAGATGGATAGGTGAATATCTTAACATCACATCCATCTACAAACTGCCACATAAGGGGCACTACAATGTCACCTCATGTCGATAATGACAAAGGAGTGATTGAATATTAACCATGCCAACCACCACGGCTTCTCCAAACACAAACACACCTAAATCTAAGCCTACAGCCAGTCACTAAAGTTCTTTCAATAGAGGACAGTGAAAAAACAGGGATACAGTCTACCTGGTATCTATTAGGAAAACAAACAAAACCAAAAACCCCAAACCCTGCTGTGAAAACTCTGTCCCAATATAAAGCAATACATGAAGCAGCCCTTCTTCTCAAAAAGGCCTTCATAAGTACAGAGTAGATTTCAGCTTCCCACACTGATGGAAGAAAGAAAACAGTCAGGACTGAACCAATCAGACTTTGCCAGCCTGAGTCAGAAAAGCAAAAGAGAAAATTGATTCCTTGAGGGCTGCACAATGCAACACCCAGCACCCCAGGTTAAGTAATTAGTAGATCAGGAAATTCATCATTTTGGGGCACAGCATACATAAATTGAACTAGACTAGAAATAAATTACCTCAAGAATGGCAAAGCTGCCACTCTTAACAACATTGGATGAATGGATATAATGCTACAGAGCAGAGTCAGATGCCTGGTGAATCCCAAATGATTAATATACCTTCTCTTCTGAATGAAAACACAGGATATACCAGGCAAGTACACTCTTTTCAGTCATGGAAAGTTTGTTTTGGAACTGCAGAACCTCATTCCTACTTCTTCACCAATGATACAAGTTCACCTTCAGCAGTACCTCAGCACCTGCAGGAAGTTCTGCCAGCAGAATAGTGAGAGGTGTCCCACACTTGTTTTTATCTGGATGATGACTCTAAGGAGGGCACAGTCACAACTGCCACATTCATAAACCTGTCATACATCGTGCACGTGACTCATCAGCCACGCACGGTGATAAGAGTTCAGCAGGCAGCAAAAGTAAAATGCTCTGTTGGAAAGACAAGAAAACCCCAATGGCTTTTCAGGGAGCAGAGATGATGTCCCAGGTCACAAAAGAGCCACAATTAACTGGCTCGTGTGAGTACTCTCAAACAGCACCACGAGCAGCCAGACAATCTATCCTCACACAAGAAATTTTACCTCTGTGAGTATCTTGCACATCATGACCAGCCAAGGTGTTTGCCCATATTGAAGCCAAGGATAGCATGATTCACATGCTGATATTATTAAAACCATAAATATTATTAATATACACTGAATAACTCTGCACTTAAATATAGAAACTATAAATAAATAAGACACATATGCACATGTAAATCTATACAGCCACACATACCACACACCAGACCAGCTAACACATAAGCACCTCTTTCATTTCTACAATCACAAGATCAATAAACAGCTTTGCACTGCTTGGTACAGTGTAGCTCATCCACTACCAAAATCTGCTGTTCCTGCACCTAACACCAGGCTGCATGTTTTCCACAAGGGAACGTGTAAAAAGACAGAAAGTAAGGTTAATGCTAAGAATAATATGCTGAGGAAGCTGATAAATTTTAAATGGGAGCCCAGATCAATAACCTCAGGAACTGTAGCAACTGCACTCTGTTTTTTAGCAACCAGATCTAAGTCTGGCCTGGGAAAGTTCAGTCAGTGCATGCAAAGACAGACAGCAAATAAGTGTCACTGCACTTACATATATCTTTGGTCAAATAAAGAGGAAAAAAAAAATTGCTCCTGCCTTGGTCCTTCAGACATCAGAAGATAATTTTTAACTGAAGCAGAACATAGACAACAGAGATACAAGGCATCCAACCCTATGGCTATACTATAGCCAGGAGCCAACTAGAAATTGTTAAAGCAATTTTGCTGGAAGGCAGAGGGATTTACAAGGCTTTTTGGAGACCACATTTTTGGAAATATGAAGGTCATAGTTTAGTGTATTCAATGACAGATTGCAAGTGATGAGTGAAGTTGCTGAACATCCAGCTGAAGATACAATTAAACTATTCCCATAACTTTGCCCAAATCAGGGTTGGCAAGACAACAATAATAGAAATGAACAGAGCAAACGGGCATATGAGAATGAAGGACACCTCTAGGGTGTGGGACTGGCAGGCTGTGCCTCTGGTTGAAGGAAAACCATGCTGGACTGGCAGCAAGCCACAAGAAGCAGCAGCCACAGGCTGTACTACCTATTATGGGATGTACTGCAGATGAGAGAGGGGGTGATGCACATCTCTCCATATTGCTTTGGTGCCACCAGCTTGACACCAGCCCTGCAGAATGGGGTATTTCTTCCCAGGCCCACCAAGAATTCCAGCTTCCTGAGTGACCACCAGCAGAGCCAGAAACAGGCCAACAGCTAGTAGGGCTGGTGTTTTCCCACAACTGGCAATCTCTAAACACAGGTAGTGTCACTGGAATGCTACTAAAAACTGGGGTGGATGAGGAAAGAGTTTGCCCACTCAAGGGAATTTGTTACTTTTAACTAGGCATTACCCTTCTCCTCCACCTCATATTCAGAAGGGGAGATTCTCCAAGTAGCCCAGTGAGACTAGAGAGAAATAGGAACTCCAACAAATGTAGAGAAGTAGGGAGCTCTACCAACAGAGCAGGATCTAGTGTGACCCATTCCATACAGACAGTGTGTGCATACATTGTGAGCCAGGATGGACAGCACAGGCTGCAGTCACAGCCACAGGCAAGGAGAGCTGAGTCATACAGGAGCTTTGCCTTACAAGTTTACACTCTACTCAGCTTTTCCTATTTGTTTCAATTTGGTTAAAAAACAAAAACTAAACAAACCCACAACAAAAGAAACAACACAGCAAAAACTCACAATGATCAAATTATTCCAGGATTTCCAGAATCTTCCAGATCCCAAACCACCACAGCTCATTTAGGCCACTCCCCTCCAGATACCTGGGATTAAGTCAACAAGTTTTGGGGGAGGGTGTGAGGACAGCACAGACACCAAAGGCTAAACTTGAAAGGTTTTGGGTTCTCTCAGGGTTTTGAGTCCTGTCAGTAGTCCCAGGGAAGTGCCAGCAATATGCCTGGTGCTTCAACACAACTCCAAGCTCTCCCTTGAAAAAAGCTCACTCTTTTAAAGCAGGTTTTCTCTCATTTCACTGAAGCAATTATATTTATCAGGTATCATGATATTTACCAACTAAATTAGAACTTCTGTTACTTTTCTTGGCCCTCTCCAAATACCTCTCATCCTAAGTGAATGCAGAGAGCCCTTTACAACAGGGCTTCAGGCTGAAAGAAAAAACTTTATTGTAAACTCAAACACCACTACAGCACAGCTCTGGTCACTGTGAATTCTTCCACACCAGAATTCAAATACAAATTCAAAAAGCCAGATGTAGAGCTGACATAAAGGAACACTGATGGTGGGACGACAGAGCTCCATCAACAAGGGCACCAGCATTCCCCTAAATTCCCCCACTCGTCCCAATTAGTACAATGAATTCTTTGGAAAAATCGAGACTTCCATTCCTCAAAGCTCACAAATTCTCTAGAAAATAATTTCTAAGAAATCACATACTTACATATTTTGTTGAGGCATGGCACAACAGCTCCTGGGGCTCACAGACACAATTACAGAGCAGGTTTCAGAACAACCTGAACTCCTCTCACCCAAACTTACCCAGGACAGCTGGGTCTCTGCAAGTCACTTTGAAGCATAAGTATTTCCACCTGGACTTAATCGTGCTCATTAAGAGAACTGAGAACAAATTAATTCAATGAGATTGGGTTCTGTTGGAACATCATAGTCCCTGGGATTGTCCATTTCATAAAATGATGTACCATTTGCATGATAAAAGCTAACTATACTAAGTTGTGGGATGTTGAATGCTTAAATGATTTTTTTTAAAATGTTGGCTGCAGTATGAGAGGAAGGGGAAGTTGCATATAGCAGTATTTACAATTTTTTTACTTTTCTCCCTGCAGCCAAGGCAATGCACTGTGGTTTCTAACTCACAAGATGCTGGCCTTTGCTTCTGTAATGCTGGCACAATTATGGCATATTTTCCTATATACTATTGTAATCCTAACTAGCTGGTTTTCACCCTCCTTTTTCTTCCTTTCTTACAACTAGTTCTGGAGTTACAGAAAGTGCACTTCCTGTAATTTCAGGACAACTTTTCCAAGGCCATCTGGATAACACTATCCGCTTGATCTCCTTGAATTCCACACAGCTTTAAAAATTGCTCTTTCCAATGAGCTTTCAGAGTTGAAAGGTGACAACATTCCATGTTACAATGTGCTTTTGGAAGTGTTCAAGGCCAGGTTGGATGGGGCAACTTGGCCTAGTGGAAGCTGTCCCTGCCCCTGGCAGGGAGGTAGAACTAGATGATCTTTAAGGTCCCTTTCAATCCAAACTGTTCTGTGATTCTATAATTCCATGAGATGTTTCTGTGTTCTGAAAGCTTTTGGTAACATGAATTTTTAAGAAATCAATCTTTAAACTCATCTAAACTGCCCATCTTTACAGCTCTTAACAGTGAAGCCATTTCTTAATTATCACATTTTATTTGTTCCTACCAACATAACAGCATCTATTCTATATTAGACTACAAGGGACTGCTCCCCAGATCAGAATTTTAATATCTCCTCATACACCTATATATCATTGTATATTCATTATATATGCCACTGTCTATGGTACTCCAGTTGCCTCTTTGAGAGATGGTATTTACCAGTGGTTTGAAAGAATCCCTTTTCAAATCTCTCACCATTAGTCTGGAAACAATAGATTGTACTCACCAATCAGGCTGCATTTCTTTAATTGCTTTAAGAATAAGGATTTCTTCCATCAAGTCCTACCAAATCCCCAGGTACTGAACTTTTGGGACATATTTTTTCAGCCATAAGAGCCCAATCCACAGTTGTCCCTGACTATGTGTTCATATCTGCTATGGGATGGGAACTCAAAGAGAAACTTTTTAATGAGCTGCTGTCACCTTCTTCTGTGGAGCTGGGGATTTCATGTGAACCGTCCCTTCCACTTTTTGTGATTGCTCATTTGTGAAATTCAGAGTTGCATTGTGGGAAATATTCACTGTGCTTTGTTCACAGCCATCCTAAAATATCTACTGCAAATGAGACAACCCTTAAATGACAGCCTTACATTTTGGCTCACCTTGTGTTTGCAGCTGGAGACAGACCCCCTGAAAAGAGGTGTTTATTACTTGCTTTGCAACGCTCTTGCAGTGAACAGTTTACTTAATAACTTTTATGCTATGAGTTCTAAATTCCATCTTGAATTTCATTTTAAGATGCAGGTTACCATAAGAGATATTTTGAGTAAACAGGGGAGGTCACAACTTGGTGTTCACGTTGACCAAAGCTGTGTACTACTTCCCAGGAACACAGTTTCTCCAAGCTTCTGGGCTTCTCCTTCCTCAACATCATTTCCCCAGTCTCCCTATCCATACACATGCCCAAATGCTGAACAGCAAAAGTGAAGCAAAATGTTGAGGTTCAGCTCTAGAAAGCTCAGCACAGTTCCCTGCACGAGGCTCTGCCTCCCCCTGTGCTGTGGACATCATTTGATAAATCCTGGGATTTCAAGTGCATGTGAAGAAACAACCCCACAGAACATAACTTAGGCTGTGGTTTCACAGGCATTTCAAGTCAATATAAAGTTGGCCTGATGGTGAAAGCAGAGCTTCAAGCCTCACGTAACTCACATACTCCTGCCCTCAACCCTGCTTTTGTTCCATGGCCATAAGGTGATGGGATGAGTCCAGATCAGAGCTCTAATCTAGCAGAAAACAAATTCCTGTCTTTTTAGAGTTAGTGCTCATTTGGATTGGCAAATCACTGCATTCCTCATCTAATCTGACCTTTAGAAAAAGTATTTGTTAACTCTGAATTCATCTCTTAAGATTTATTTGGTGCTGTTCAGCCCTCTTAACACAGCAGCAGCAGCAGCAGCACTCTGGCTGGAACCCTCCCTGTCCATGCTGCTGCTCTGCTTCTGCAACAGAGCCAAGTGGCATCCAACACAAGGAACAATTTGCCCTCATCCAGGTGCAGGCACAGGACAGGCACAAACTGACCCAGGGCGCTGCTGCCCAAGAAGGAGATATCTGGGCATTCCCTTTGGTGAATGCCCACTCTTCCTACCACACTGCTGGGCAGCAGCAAGGCATCAGACCAGCTCATGGACACTCCCAGGGCAGCTGGAAGGGCAAGAGTCCTCTTCTTCCTTCCTCATGCTCCCTCAGCCATGGGAAGAGTAAACCACCACCCAATGGCATCAGCTGGAGTACAGCCTCTACCAAGAAGAGGAATCCCAATTTCAGATTTGATGGTATCTAGGAGATTCAGAACTGTATGACCCAGCCAACCAGAGTGCTGAGATCACTGCAGGGCCCAGAGCCACATGCCATTCCCACCAGCAAAGCTGGAATTTTAAAGCAATGAAAAATTAAGGTGAAAAATGTTCATCCATGCAAGACTCGGAAGGTTTCCATATGTATGTGAACACACAAAAGCCTTAAAAATGACAAAAGCCAGTTGTTTGTGGTCCTCTGCAATGAGGCCATGGTTTTCACAATGCTCTTCAGCTCCCTCTGCATACAGTACAGGGAATCCTTTCCCAACATTTAGGTGCAGTTGAAGGCTAATCAAGATTTCATAAGTTACCAGGCCTCTTACTGTTATTGAATTTCCTTCCATTTCTTATCTTGAGTAGCTATTACGATTCCAAGTATTCAAGTGAACGTCATTCAGAAAAGATAAGGTAATAATCCATTGATATAGGACCCTTGTATTTAGATTTCAGCATATCCAGCTCCCTCCCTGTTTATGTTATTAACCATGGTAGAAAAAAGGGGGTTTGAATTACTCTGTATTTCCTTCTCAGATGGTGTACAGAATAGAAATTATTCAGCAGATGTCATCTATCCCTCTTCAGCAACAGAGAGGAGACTTGTCAGGGTAATTTTCCCTGGTTTCCTCAGGAATGCAAATTTTGCAGGGTTCACCCCAAAATGCCTCCATTAACACATCCATTATAGCCCTTTGAAAGGAGAGATGAAATGACTCATATCTATTTGACTAAGCTTTGGAACAAAAAAATTCTTTTTAGAGACAAGGTCCTCTAGACCTTAAGGGAGGAATCTCATTACTCTACTCACCTCTCTAATATTAAATTAATTTTAATAAAGGAATCAGACCTATAAACCAATGTTCTTTAGTATATATGCTGCAAAACTTACACAACCTGCTAAATCTATGCCAGCTGGTAACAAGTGTTTCCTTTAACCTTCACAACTTCTTAGAAGATGCTGTGCTTTGTCACACAACCATTACTTCATTTCCAGTAAACCAAACTATTCAGGAATACAGTCACATTAATTAAACTCTATGTTGGAATGAGCCTTCCCTTAAATGTTGGTTTGTGTTCAAAGAAATACTCAAGGTTCATGTGAGTGATTTATAATCACCAATATAAAAAAGCAGCTTGGGCACACCAAGAATTTCCCAAAGAACTGTGAGGAAACAATGTTTCTTTAAACAGAACAAAACCTACATAGGAGGGATAAGCCGACCTAGCAGATTGGTGGGGAGACGCCGTATCCTCCATCCTGTCACTCCTGCCTCTCTCCAGGATGTGGGGCTCTTCCTCCTCTCCCTCTTCCTCCTCCTCCCTTGCATGAGCTCTGAAAATCATCAGACTCCTGACTGACCCCCTTCACTTCTACTCCAGGAGAAAGCACAGTTTTTTTCCTGCCTGGTTAATAAAATGCATCAACACCCAGGCAGATGTGGCAAGCACCGGAGCTGGCTGGGGGCGAGGGGACCTTTTGGTGGCAGCAGACAGAGCACCCACCCTGGCCCATGGCATGGTGCCAGCAGGGTGCCAGGATGCTCTCCCAGACTAGCAACCTGAGCTGGCTCAGGGAATGGGTCAGAAAGGGCCAGGGAGGAACAGAAGAATGGAGAAACTGCTACATCACCTTGAGTAAGCAACTTTCATCCCAACCCTCCACTTACTTCTGCAGCAGATGAGCAGTCACAGGTCCCTGGCTGTGGTCATTCAGGATATTCCTGCCCATCTCTGGACTGGTACCAACCAACTGCACAGTTGGCAAAAGGGAAGAATAACTGTATTTCAGATGAAATAAAGCGAGAAGCCCAGTATCTTAAACTCTGAGGATCTGAATTTAAGCTGAAAGGTCAGAAATTAAGTTTCAGTTTCCAGAGTTAATGTGCTGCCAAAGTCTGTAGGCTCAGCAGGCAAAACCTGAAATGTCCTATCCTATTAATGACAGAGCACCACTGCCTGAAGCTCCTTCAAATAATACTCACAACCAAGGTCGGCAAGAAGAAACAGACCATACAATTAAAAATATAGAGTGTCAGTCCCTTAGCTTTAATGCTATAGTAGCAAAATGAAGAAAACAAAAGCACATTTTGGTCATAAACTAAAATCTCAGGCCTTCTTTGAAAATGAAGTTGTCAAATGCACCCTTTCTTTGAAAAACATCAGAGCTGCACACCTACTGATGGGATGGGGGTAGTAAATGGAAGGAGGGCAATAACTTTGTTTTCAAAGTAACGTAGAGTTGCACTGGACATTGAAATGATGCTCTGGAAAAGGGGTCACCCCCCACCTGTGTATTTAACCCCTGGTTTGCTGTGTTCTGCATTCAGCAGAAGAACAGAGAGGAGCCAGAAGCCTACCAGCTCAACCTGTGGTCAGCAGCTCCTCCCTTGGCCATCTGCCCTTGTGCACAGGTGACACAGACTGTGCTGCATCCTCTAGCCTCCACACCTGAAATGAAGGTAAACCTGGGCATACAGCGAAATCAGCTCATGCTTCAACCAGGATGCACCTGGCAATAAGCAGCATCCCTCTGCTCCACGGCACTCTGCTGGGAGTGTTTGATGCTGTGTGATCCTTCCACTGAACAGGAGCCACAGCACATCACTATGCCTGACACAGGAAAGCTGAGAAAAGCCAAACATATAAAAAGGCTCCAAGAAGCTGAGAGGATTAGGGAGTAAAAATGAAAACTACTGCTTTGATACATTCAAAAATCTCAAAAATCACCAAACCATGTTACATCAACTGCTATTTTCAAGACCTATACCATTACATCCATTTCTACCTATTTAAATCTTTGATACCATTTCTTTTAGACTATAAACTGAAACAAGCATGCAAGCCTCAGTCCTAACCAATGATTAGTAAAATCCCCATTCTCCAGATTTTTCAAGTCGTTTCAAGTGCCCCAGATACTGAGAGATGTATCACAACTCTGATGGGCAATAGCAGAAACCTTAAGAGTTCCTTCTTAACACAAAGCTCTTGAAAAAAACCAGTTTATTTTTTACACAGTATTTATCGATTTATTGCAATGTATCAGAAAGTTCTGAATGGCCTGACCAGCTTTACACGCTTTGCTGAATTTTGAAATGAAAGCAAGAGAACATTTGCTTAAGTCAACAACATAAGTTACCAGTTTAAAGGTTAACACTTGATTGTGCAGCACAAGAAACAGACACTTTATCTTCCCAGTTCAAGGACTCCTGGGTTTCTGAACAGCGGAACATGAATGCTGCAACAGGCCAGGTTGCAGCACACTTTGGAGATACAAACAGAACAGGGTGCAGCACAGAGGCCCCAGAGTGTCACTTGGGCAGAGAGCAGCTCGGGCCCAGCTGTCTGCACACACTGGCACGCCAGCAGCCAGCTGGGAGACACCCCTGGGCCATCACCCATCCTGTCCTGGCAGCAGCTTCCTAACACACAGACACTGGCACTGACACCAGCACAGTTGTGATTCACATGGGGCAGCTGCTGTAAAGCTTTCAGAGCTCCTCTTCCAGCCAGGAGACACCAAAGCCAAGCCCAGCACCCTCACCAAGATCCCGTTCAACCAACAGAAAACCACAGGGAAGATGGAAGTACTGCACTGCGAGTACAACTGTCCCTGATAAGGGAAATATAGAAATAAATAAGGTCCTTATCTACTGTGACAAGAAAAAGGCAGGCTCAGGGGAATGGGTGGGAGAGGGAAAGAAGCAGAAACTATACCTAGAGAAGAAAGAAAATCTGAAATTAAATGAGGCATGCACTCCTAATTAATGCAGTTTTAGTGTGAAAATTAATTTCAAAATCCCAAAGTGAGTTAAGACATCAGCTTAGACACCAGTCAAACTAAAAGCTACTCTCTGTTCCTCCAAAACACTGGCATGGGCCTGCTCCTTGCAGCCAAAACATCTGTACCAGGGATGCCTGGGGAAGGACCCATCAGAGCTGAGTGCTACTGTACAGACAGTGACACAAAGAAGTTTCATCTGAAATTAGTCTGGAAATCAAAGGGAGCAATTCTGAGCCAAAATGTCAGACCAGATCCATTAAAAAAAAAGTGATTACTGGAGCTGGGCTGTGTTGTCATACATTGCTTACGTTTGTTTTAATTTTAAACTAAGTGTCAGTCCAAGGTTTGTTACACAAACATATGGCACCAGTATTACATTCTACCTTGTATTTATAGAAAGTGCTGTGGCAGCCCAGGCAGCACGGAGATGCCATAATGTTAACAACATTTATTATTAGTATGACAAAAGAACAAAAAGAAGCCAGTAGAAATTGTGACTTAAAGTTTAAGGGACTGATTGGAATAGGGTGCCAGACTGTGGGGAAATTAGCTAAAATTCTTCCAGTATTAATACTCACACAGTCTCCAGGCTGCCAAGTATTTCGTTATATAAATACACCCTCAAAAAGGTAATTTGTTTAAAACCCAAGCCCTGAAAAGTGATTAGCACATTTAATGCTCGCCCGATTAACACAGATATGCCCTCAGCTGGGTGATGGGAGCATTGAGGCAGAAGTCCGCATTCCTGCAAGTGAAGAGCAACAAAGCTTTTGGGACAAAGGGTAAACCTTAATTATGCCTTTTTATTACTCGAACTGCCATTTCCTCCTTACCCCAAACAAGCCAGGAAGGCTAATGGCACATTCACATAGCTCCATAAGCAATGTGATTGATAAATGCCAGTACTAGATTTTTCCACTCCAGCTGTTACACTAGAAGCAGCAGAGCTTTGATTCTCCATGCTCTTAAAAAATTAAAAAAAGAAAAAAAATTAAAAGCAAAAAAAAAAGCAGGATACAGTACACCACTGACATTCCCGAACCTTCTGGAAGCGTTTATTAACTTTGGCCACCGACCAGCGACGGCTGCAGGAGCAGGCTGGAGTGGCAGTGCAAACTGGTTAATCTGTAGCTAGACATATCTGTGATTGGGGGGGTGGTGGTGGTGGTGTTTAGCAAGAAATACTCCTGCCTGGCAGCCAGGGCTTCAGCACTTGGAAGGGTTATTGGGTTGTTGTTTGGTTGTTGGTTTTTTTTTTTTCAAAAAAATTTTATTGGGAGAACTACAAAACATTTACAGTACAAAGTTTACAGTCTCACATAATTTGTAGTGAACTGACTCCCGAAAAATATATTACAACTCAAGTTGACTTATCCTTTAGTTACATTCAAAACATACTTCTGTTAAAGTAGTCCAAAAGAGTACATAGTGCTCAATCTGTACCTATGTACAAACAAAACTAAGCTACTGCTCATTCATCCACCGTCCAGGAAAGTTTTGGAAAACTCCCAACTTTCTACATTAGGAAAAAAAAAATTACAGGTTTTGGAATTCAATAAACAAGATATGTTCCTGTATTATAGAAAGTTTCAGATCCAAAGATGGCCTCTGTTCTTATAAAATAAGAGTGGCGAATTTTGCTGTACTTAAAACCCATCCCTACATTCAAATTATCTCAAGCTTTAAGAAAAATACTTATTTGGTTGAGAGATATTTAAGGCAAGCATGGACCCTCAAGAAGGCACTGTGAGACATAATACTGGGACCCCCAATTATTGCTACATACTTTGAGACTATATCACAGTGTGATTCGTGGAGTTAGGCAACAAAAATACTTTTTGGTTATTTTTAAAAAGTCTGAATTAGATTTGCCACTTTGAAGTCTGATTGCTAAGTCAGTCTTTTTTCTTTTTTTTTTCTCTCGTTTTTCAACTCGGACGGGCTACAACCATTTACATTCTAAAAAAACCCATAGAAATTCCACAAACTACTTCCACAGCATCGAGACCGATTTCTATAAAGAAACCATGCAATCTTTCAGATTTACGTAAACAAAGAAAGAAATTAATGAAATAAATATTACATACAATCTCTTAAATTAAGAATTTTACTCATTTACAATAAAATAACCAAGTGAAGTTACAAAAAGGCATATATTACTGTGAAAAGAACACACTCCACATTTTGCCGATTAATAATGAAAATCATAATTTAAACATAATAAAAGAATATATATCTATTGCTTTTCATCATACCTGATAAATACAGTATGAACAAATTACCAATGTATACTTTTCACAAGATAATAAATAAGTTAAATAGTTTCATATTGAGTTGTGTGCAGTGACTCATTCATGCAATCAACTCAAAACAGCTAAAAAAAAATTTTAAAAAAATCAGCAGTTATTCTCCAACAATTACAAACTAAACTCAGTTGAGTGCTTCCAAATAAAGCAACAACAAAAAATTGTTCTAAGCCAAACATCCACTAAGTGGTGGCAATGGAACCAATATTAAACTTTGGAATGAAGGTTTTAGCATTTGTTATAATAATAATATATAGATATATATAAAAAAAGAAGGTTGTTATCAAGGCATATTCTTGGCAGGATGTTGGATTTTTCTTTTTTTTTTTTCCTAAAAAAAAGCTTATAAGTTTAGTATGTTCTGTGTTTTTATTTGAACTGGATTGAAAGACAAACTAGTTTGTAACTTTTTTTCTGTGTGTCTGCAGGATTGGAGGAGCTGGGCTGGCGGACCGGCGCTCCCCGGATTGTTTGTTGCTTTCTGGTGCTGTCTTTTCTAATGCTGTTTATTATTTTTTCTAACACAGATGGAATGGCTGCTGCTGGTGCGTATCATAACTTGTCTCCAAAGAACGACAACAACAAAAAAAAAAAAACTCCGAAACAAAAATCCCCTTCTTCCAAGGTCTCTCTATAAAAATAGGTTTGTTCAGTTCGTGTCATTTGCCCTTTTGCAAAATGCTTTGTTTGTCGTTTTGTTCAGCTCTCGGTGTATAGATATATAAAAAAAAAAAAAAACAACCCAAAAATAGAGAGGAAGGAGAGGTTTCGCTTTCTTCGCTCGGTAACTTACTTGCGGGGCCGCCGCGGGGCCCCCCCGGCCGCTGCCCCGTCCTCCCTCAGTCGTCGGAGATGGAGAGGCGGCTGAAGATGGGCAGGCGGCGGCCCGAGTCCAGGCTGGGCGACTCGGAGCCGCTGAGGGAGCCGGAGCTGAGGGAGCCGCTCAGGTAACTCTCCCGGTCGGAGAGCGAGTCCGGCGGGCTGGGCGGCGCGTCGAAGACGGGCGACTCGGAGAGGCGGCGGAGGGGCTGGAAGCTGAAGGGCGGCGAGGCGGGGGGCGGCGGG